>JAUZNJ010122759.1:0-18953 GCA_034780135.1 Jordanella pulchra
ATTGGGAAATGGATAATATGAAAAATAAATAAATGAAAAATTGGTTTAATGAAAAAGCTAAATTATTTATTTAACAAATTTTTTATTTATTTCACTCATTTTCTTCATTTTTTTTATTTATTTTAGTCATTTTTTATTTATTTCACCCATTTATTTATTTATTTAATTTTGGCTGAAATGGCTCTCCATAATACCTATCTTAAAATCTGGTAATGAAAACGTTTTATACTAAACAAAAATAAACTTTACACTACACTTACTATAACTGTAAGCATAGCATTTCTTTTTTCAAATAGTATGTAAGCTTTTAAGAAAAACCTTTTTTTTATTAATAATTTCCTACTACTCCCTAAAGCTTATTTCTACAGCCTTGTAAATAGCATGAACAATTTGTATGAACACACAGCTCAAAATTAGATTTTTGCTCTACTGAATTAATTCTAAATTGTAGGGAAAGCAATGAACTGAAAACCTGCAGAGTTCAAGAACAGCAGCTATTAGTGAAAGAATAGAGACTATGGTTACCATGGCAAATAATTCCAAACTTTGTTGCTTTACCATTTCAAGGCAATTACTTCAAAAGTCTGTGTCATCTTGGTGTCAAAGGTTTTCTTCTGCACTGCAAGCACTGATGAGTGCTCTGCATCAGCCAGTCACATATTTCTCTTGTACATTTGTTAGTTTAATGTACATTTAAAATGTCCATAATAACTGCTGTCACCTTAGCAAAGAACTACATATGTATTCGCTAAACTTTTAAATGATACGATTGTCTTACTGGTTGCTTGTAACCTTTAAGTAACACGCTATTTATAAATTTGTTGTGAGTATTTTTTAAATGTTAACTACGTAATCGTTGTTTATTGTAGGGTAATATAGTGTTTTTCCAACAATCAGATGATGTAGACATTTTCGTTTTAAGCCTTGCTAAGGTGCTTCTTATTTTACTGTATTAAAACAAAAAACAATATAATACAGAAGAATAGGTAATTATCCAACACCCGCAAAGATACCACCACAAAATTTTACACACTATATGTGACCATGTATAATGAGGTCTACTAGTGGAACAATCAGTCAGTTACAGTGTGAAGCAGTTTAAATACCTTTTTCAAAAGTCTTGTGTAGTGAGACCTCAGTCCTCTCTCTATATCATGTGAGTATATTGACAGACCAGCAGTATTCAGAAAATTGAACCTTTTGATGATAGGTGATACCTGAAATTTGATCTGAGCCCTGGGAGAAAAACATAGGTTATGAGATCTCCTGTCATCTAATCATAAGTGTGGGAACTGAAAAGAGAAACATTTTATAGAGAAAATGTAGTTAATTGTATAGAAACAAATGGTGATTCAGTCATGGAGTCAACTTTATGTTGTTCTTGTTACATTTTGTTACATAATTCAGAAATAATCAACAATTACTCACTAGTCACTTAACTAAATAAGTAAATAAATTTGGTATATAACTCATAAAAATGTAATTTTTAGTGGTTTGTAAATAATCAGTAAAATGTTTTAGTAATAAATTACAGTTATTCATTAGTCAGCCATTAACATTGTACTTGACTGCCCTAGATATGGACAACAATAATATATTATTAGTATTCAGCCTAATCTGCTTCAACCAGTAATGTTTAGATAAAAAGAAAACACAATATAGTGATTTTTGGATCAGTGAATAAACCATATAAAGCAACATGAGAAGAAAGCAAACTGGAAAGCATTTTCAATAGATTAATAACCAGAGATCCTGGATGACTGAGAAGATACGACTGAGAAGATACTCAGAAGATAAGCCAAGAGCATGGAACTCAGACTTCACATCTAGGGACAAGGAGGCACTGAGGAACTTTTCCACAACACTAGGTGTATATGGCAAGGCATATGGGTGATTACAGACTACAACACACACTGCCCCCTGGTGGGTGAAGTTGATGCTAACCTCCTCAACGGACTCAATAACTTTTTTTGGAAGGTTTGAGGTGCCAAACAGCACTCAGTAGCGAAAGATGTTCCCCATCAAGAAGGCTCTTCACCTGGACACAGCCAATGTCTTGGAGACCCTAAAAAAAGAGTCAACCCACGGAAGGACCCAGGCCCTGACAACATACCTGGGCGGGTGTTCAGAAAATGCACGAGTCAGCTTGCTGGTGTTCTCACAGACATTTTTAGCACCTCACTGGATCAAGCCACAGTGCCAGTATGCTTCAAGACTGCCTCCATCATATCGGTGCCAAAGAAACCTTAAGACACCTCACACCGGCCTGTTGCTCTGACTCCCATCATGATTTGAACTCGGGGAAATTATGGGCACCTGTTGCACTATTATTTTCACCGTTATTTGAACTGTCAACATTGCTGAACTTTAATAATCTATTTACTCGCAACCATTTTGATCTGCTGTTATTTACTTATCATTACTGCACTTTATTTTTATATTGTATTGTACTGCTATTCTATTTCAATTGCAATCCCATTACATTGCCGTAAGCTGTATGCAACAAAATTTTGTTTTGGCTGCACAGTGTGCATACAAAATGACAATAAAGTTTGTCTAATTCGAAGTCTAAGTTGGATTCCTAATTACTTGTTCTTATATAAGTTGACAAGACAGGCAGAAATAAAACTGATTACTGAGAACAGTATAAAGACTCAATTTGTTAAGAACTATACAGTTTAAATTGTATATTCTTTTGGGTATATAATATAGTGCAGTTTATATAGGGTACAAAAGGCAATGTGATGGATCTTATCTGGGAAAAACACATTTATGATCTTTTTTCAACTATATTTAACCTTGCAATTTCTCTATTCAATATTTAAACACTGGGTTAATGCCTAACAACCTGGCCTGCAATAGGATAGCATGATAGTACGTAGGCCTCGGATTTAAGGTATCCATCTTGAGAACCGGTAAAATCAACAAAAACTGCTTACCAACATTATGTACAAAAAGACCAAAACAAAACCATTGAAAAGGTTTTTAATCATTCCTTGATGGATCAGTTGATTGCATTAGTAGTGAGGCTGATTTTTCAAACATATGAGGTGTCTATGTTATTTTTATGGGGTTGAGAATCCCTTTTTCTATCATATTTATTGTACAAATAGACTTAGTCGTCCACAGTGTAAAGCTTTGGTGTTAAAACACACAATAGGTGTTACTGCCAACCTGAGATGTCAATGTACATCAATTTGATTGCTTGACAAAGAGTCCTGTTCAGAACATGTTCGAATGATTCAGAGAGGCCCAAGGGAGTTTTATGCATGAGGACAAAGTAATAAGGTTTATTTCTGAGGTAAACAGCTAATTTCACTGTGAGGCAGCAGCACTCATATGGAAGGCAAGCGTGAGAACGAATGTTGAATCAGTGAGACCATTTTCAGCGTAGAAAATAACATGAAATCTTGCTAATTAAAGATTAACGGGTAAATTGAACATGAGTGTTCAGACAGTATTCTCAAAGGAACAATAGTCATGCAATGTTCTTTCAAAATTAATTACATATAATTTGTAGTTTGTCAATATATTAAGAAGAAAATAAAAAAAGTTACATCAGTTATTGTCAAGGCTCAAAAGGAATGTCAAGTCATTTAATGTGTTGTTCTGCTTATTTAGAAATGTTTTGGGGTTTTTTTAGAATAATTTTGGTGGCCATTTATGCCACTTTATTATACCATCATCTTAAAACAAATGGTCTTGAAGCTTCCTTTCGTAACTTTCGTATTTTCTTTATTAGTCATTCTCCATGTTGTTACATTTCATCATTTAATAAATAACACTTCAGTGTTCTTGAGGTGGTAATTATTGAGCAATAATGGATGATGGGTGATTTTGATTCTGTTAATTTGTTCTCCACTCTGCATACAGCTATTATCATGATGGTCTTTAATGTCTTCACACCTTATTTTTAGCTAACAGATAATCGCAGAATCCTTCTTCTAAAAGCCCTGGAATCACAGTGACATTTTCACATGCAAGTTCAGATTCAAATGTAATCCAGGGAGTAGAATGCTCCCTCTGATTCACCAGGACTCTAGAGGAGACTTTTTTTTAAGAAAGTGGAACATTGTGGGGTAAGATCAGTAATTTTGTTATTATATTTTTATTCACTCTTCTTTTTTTAGGTGTGAGTTAAACGACGGTACGAGAGATCATTGAGTGTTTTCTTGCCTCCAAGTTGATTTGTTTATGTTTTTCTATAATACATTTCATGGGCATGGTATGGAATGACTAATTATTGATTCTTATGAATCATAATCTCTGCTCAGCCATCCCCAATATAAAGGTTGAGGCATTAAGGAATGACAACCGCTGACCTTTCCCATTGCATGCATCTATTATCCAACAGGACTAATCATGCACTTCTTGAGCCTATGATAGATGTGAGAAGGCTGAGGGATGTGATGTGGAGAAATGTCAAGGTCCTGCAGTGTTCACATTTTGTCTACCCTTGGACCTTGCTGTTAAAGATCCTTTGGGTTAACTTAAAATAATCTGAAATAAGATGCTCTTTTCAATCCAGTTTATGAAAAATATCCACCAAATTGACACAAAAAATAAAAATAATAATTCTTCTTTTGGATTTTAAGAGTTGGCATGTTTCTGACAATGTCTGATTTTACTGGTCATTGAACTGGAAGTTAGAGAGAAAGCAGCAGTTGCTGCCTGTATTGCTTTTCTTTATCAAGGAATTCAGTGGATCATGAAAACTGGGGAACATTTAAATGTCATCTTTGTAGTTAGATGTGTTATAAATTATTTGAAAAAGTAGCATAATATTGGGGGAGTGCCAAACAGTTTTTGCAAATAAGGTGATATTTTGCAGTTAGAACAATTATCTATAAAGCTATTTTTATTAGACAAATATTGACTTAATTTTTTATCATGTTCCGTTAAAAAATACAAGCTTTATACAAAGTTAGATATTTCAAGAGTTCAGAATTCAGTGAGCAACCCTGGTGAAGTCCAGTACCATAACAGGTCTGACTAAATGTCAGAAATGCAGACCAAACTCCTTCTCCACTTATACAGACCGGATAGCCCTTAGTGAAGGGCCCCTGACTCCATACTCTTTAGGCACCCCGTACAGGGCATCACAGGCGACAAAGTCAAATGTCTTATCCATATCCGCAAAACACATCTTGACAGGTTGGGTAAACTCCCAAGCATCCCCAAGAACCCTACAGAGAGTGTAGAGCTGGTCCACTGCCACAGCCAGGATGAATCCACAATGCTCCTCAAGAAGCAGAGGTTTGACCATCAGCCACACTCACCTTTCCAGGACCCTGGCATAGGTCTTCCCAGGGAGGCTGAGAAGTGTGACCCCCCTATAATTAGAACACACCCTTCAGTCCCCCTTCTTATGCAGGGGAGCCACTACCCCTGTCTACCAATCCAGGAGCCCTGTCCCCGACCTCCACACGACGTGGAAGAGGCGTGTCAGCCACGACAGCCTGAGAACATCCAGAGCTCTGAGGTACTCCGGGCAGATCTCATCCTAGTTTTTTGACCACTTTGGTGACTTCAGCCTGGGTGATGAACGAATCCAACAGGAACAGGATTTCCAGGTGCAACCGAGGGCTGTAGGGGGTTCTAGTATGGGGATAAGTGGATCTTGTCCCTGCTTTTCGCAGATGACGTGGTCCTGCTGGCTCCCTCCTCCCAAGACCTACAGCATGCACTGGGGCAGTTCACATCCAAGTAATAAGCCGGGATGAGAGTCAGCTCCACTAAGTCTGAGCATTTGTTCTTGACCGGAAAAAGGTGGCTTTTCCCCTTAGGGTTGGAGGAGATCTCCTGCCTCAAGGAGTTTCTGATTTCACCGGTCAATCTACATTCCTACCCTCACCTACAGTATGGTCACCAAATCTGGATCATGACTGAAAGAGCAAGATCTGGGATACAACCGACTGAAATGAGATAGGGTGAGGAGCTCAATCATTCGTGAGAGGTTCTGAGTAGAGCCACTTCTCCTTCACATCGAGAGGAGTCAGCTGAGGTGTTCCAGGGATGTCCTACTGGGAGGAGGCCCAGTGGACGACCAAGGACCCTCAAATCATGGACTTTGTCTCTCACTTGGGCTGGGAGCGCCTCAGGCTTCCCACAGCAAAGCTGGAGGAGGTTTTTGTGGAGAGGGAAGTCATGGAGTCTCTGCTGAGACTGCTGTTGAGACTACTTTTATGTAAAATTAATGTTATTTAGTTTCTCAGAAAGGAGAGACAAGTGACAAAATTTCATGACTAAGAAGCTGAATGTCCAAAAAGTGCCATCTTCAAGTATATCAACAAAAATTTTAGTGGAAGGAAAAAATGTAGGAGAAAAACAGCTGTTTAAGCAACAAGACTACCAGCACCCTTGTCAGCATTTGAAGCAAAGTATCTTCAGAAAATATAGTAAAATGGAGTCATCGGATATAAACATACTCAGAATATGAGGTATATTTATCCAAGGTCCATCTGTTAAGTGGCAGAATTCGTTTAATATTTTTTGAATATTGAAGATTTAGAGCCTTGCTAGAGAGTGGAGGTGCTCTTCCAAGTCGTTTGATGTAAATTTTTCACAGTCACTAATGATTTAGAGACATTTTATCTTCTAGTGTTGCTGCACTGTGTTTGATGAAATGTAAAGTCAGAATAGCCCTTCACCAAAAGATCTTGGAGCGCACAGTCCCCCTCTGCTGTTAAGATGTATGGTAAGAGGTTGATTCCATGATCTTACATGGATTCAGCAGTGCATATATGGTACTGAACATAATTTTAAGTAGGTCAAATTTCCATATTAAACATTTTCTTACTTGGGTCTCATGTAAAATTTAAATATTCAGAGAAAGTCCATTGTGGGTTTCCATTAGTTGTAATATAACTCTGAACAGTTAAGTACACATTTAACTATTTATAATGAATCCTGACCAGTACAATATTTCTTAATAGTTGTATAGTTTGAACTTGTTAATTACAAGGGGATAACTTTTCCATTTACATGAAATTCTTATTTTTTTAAAATGTATCTTTCAAGGATTCTTACTGTAACTTATCTTGTACAGCAACATCTAAACTGCCATTTACAGTAAAGCAGCTTATACATTTCAATTCCCCTGAAACAGTTTTAAATAACTTCTGTTGCAAAGGGACAGATAGATTAAAAAAACAACCCAGAGGTCCATTTTCATAATTATGTTTTGGTGCCAAGCTCGACTGCTTGGCCAGCACTCCTGTGGGAAGAGGGTGGGTGGGAGAGAGCAGGGGCAAAGCAGAAAAAAAATCAATATTTCAGTTGAAATAAAGCTTAGTCGTGTTTTGGGGTGGGTGTGGGGAAGACCTGTGAGAGAGGCTTTTGTCCTCTCCAACTGTGGTACCAACTTCACCATAAGCCAAAAAGAATTGTAACATTAATAAACCACAGAAGTACTAAGTGGAATAAAAAGTATTTTTTTCTATATTTCGTACCAACCCCCCTTCCCCACAGTGAAATGCTCATGGCAGAGTGTGCCAAGACTAGTCTACTTTGACTTCACTACTTAAGATGTAAGCACAGAGCAACAAGACACCAAGGCCAATACAAAGTGTGAATGCTATAGTTGTTCTGAGCCTTAGGCAAAGTGAGTCAGCCATTTGTTGTCCTCTCCCTTCTCTCTTTAATGCACCATCATTCACAGCCACGTGAACAAGATAATCCAATATCCAGGACTTTAAACTGAAGCTGAACTGTGATGCTCTCCTCTACACCATGTCCTCACACATTATTTGATTTGTTTATATTGCTTTCAATTACCTATCTCTGTCCCTTGTTGAGCTCAATAAAATTTTATATCATGGATATTTATCTCCTGGTGCCCATTCTCTCCTCCCAGGGCCTTCGTATAGGCATTCAAATTCCTGTGTAAATATGAATCACATTTTCAAGTCTCTGCATATGTGGTCACATAAAAACCCCTTTGCTCCTTGACATTTATAAAGGAAAGAACAAGCCTCCTACAAAGCAGATTGCCATGGTCTTCCTCTGTATTACATCATTTGCCTGTACTCCTTCTCTTCGAAGTGTGCTTCTACATCTGCAGCCATATGCACATTTGTATGTACTTGTCTTAGCTGCCTTGTCATCCACCCCCGGTGCTCATTTCCAGCCTTACCATGCTAGCAGTACTGCTTCACATCCTCAGGAGTTTACAGCAAATTATCATATTTATCGAGAAGCCAGCCATGGTTTTAGCAGGAGTATTCAAACCTTAGCTGCAGAGAAACGACCACTGTAAATCACACTGTCAGAGTTTTATGCAAGCTTAGTCATGGTTGTCAAGGAAACTGTTAGGTGATTTTGGTTGCTGTTTTTTGCTGCAGCCATCCAGAGATTTATTTTTTTATTCTACAAAAAATCACATAGCTTTTTTTTTTAAGGGTTTGTCGGTGTGATTTAAATACATGTTTTTATTTAATCATTACAGGATATGATTGTACTAGATATTTTCATTGTTTCGGTTGATAAAAAAAGAATTGCAAATACTTTAGCATTGTTCTTTTTGTAGCCATTCAATAAAATGTTGGTGACCAAGTTTTGATTTTTAGATAGATTTTTTGACTAGCTATGCATTTATTAAAGATTAAAGTAAAGATAATTTCTAACTTTATAGCCAGATAAAATACAGTTTATAGGTCTGTAATGGTATTTAAAGAAAAAGAGAACTAAACATTTCTCCTTCTGTATCTTTTTGATCAACTGAAACTATTGACTTTCTTTTTGGTCCACGAGAAGACCATCGACCTAATGTGATAAAGCAAAAGGAAGCACTTTCAAGATTTTCAATTTGTGTAGTTTAGTTTTGTTGTTGGGTTCTTGTTCAGCACTGCTGCTTTGACATAACGCAAAATAGATTTCAACAACAGACTGTCTTCAATCAAAGGCGTCTGTAGATCTGACACAGGAAAGACCACTACAGAGGATCCTTGTTACCTACAATGATTATATAGGCTACAACAAATTTGTAAAAAAAAAATAATAAAACTGTGTTAGTACAATGATTAAAAAACCCTTTATAACCTACTTCTGCTATAGAGCATAAGAGCAGCTTTCATACCCCCAGTTACACCATGATGATACAAAAAAGACCACCCTGCAGAAACACCGGAGGAAACTAGCTGTCTTTGCCAAAAATAAATAAAGTGCCTTCTTTTTGCCCAAAATAATTGCAAAATTAGCAATCACCATCACAGGTGTGTAGTTGTAAATGTTTGTAAATGAATGTTTTGTTTTTGTGTTTTTTTTTTGTTTTGTTTATTAATTCGGTGTATAAATTTAAGGTTCTTAATATACAAAAGACCTTTCTTAACTGTCAGATTAAACACCTGAGATTTATGTTTAATAGAAAAAAAAGAATATTTAAGTGACAGGTTTTTTTAGGAGCTGTAGTGTTTTCATCAAGTAATATTTTCTGGTTGCCAAAATGTGCTGTACAACTAAACTTGCCTTTTCTTACTGGCTCATTAAATTGTTATGTTTAGTTTAATCTAAGATATTATTTATTTTTCAATTGAAATTTAAAGTATTATTTTTTTTTAAAAGAATTGATAATTTCAAGCAATTTGGGATAAGTAAAATAGATTTATTTTTATTTTTTTAAAGTAAATCAATTATTTTAGAGCCAAATCAAGAAGTGTTTCTGTTGTGATGTATTCCTCTGATACTAATAATCAAGCACAAATTTTACAAAATTGAATAAGAATAAGAATTACTAATAATTTTAAATTCTTAATAATTCTTTTATGGTGCCTCTTCAAAGTATTCCTAAAGTGCACATGCATGTGTGAAGAACTGAGATAAAAGTTTACTCCTGATCTATGCTTATATTTTTTAGACTGTCAGACAATAGGTTTTCATCATCTTTAGCCTGTTTTAAATTTCTTACAGTTGTTTTAAGTTACGCTTCATTAGTAATGCATAATTTAAGGGAGGATCCAAGAGAATTTCTCCATGGTTATATTTCTTCCAAAAGGGTTAAAATGTTGTACCTGTGCACACTCTTGACTGTATTAATCATAAATAGAAAATCCAAAGACATTAATGCGAGTTCTAAGCTTTAAATTTTTGTGTCTGTGATCACGAACAGGGCAGAGGCTTTACACAGTAGTGCTCTGTAAAAAGCAAAGCTGTCACAACACCACTGTAATCAGCTAATGCACTGAGAAAGGAAAATTCAACAGATTCCAAGGCAATTAATGTTGAAGTGGTCTTTGTGTGATAGAAAGTTATGGTATGTAACTAACTGTCAGTACGTGGAACAGAGAGGGCTGTTTCATTTCCATAACTGCCACTGTGATCCCATTGTACATCCCCCACCTCAGTTAAATGGTCCTGTTGTAAAGGGTTAGACACAGGGGACCTGAACAATTGCTTGTGCTGACCTGGTAGGAGCTTTGTTAAGGAGTCATTGACCGTATAGAATTGGGTCATTGAACTTCCATGTTGCCATCAAAGGGTCATTCTGAGTGTCTTAACCTTGGAGCATTACAATTTAGCATCAAAGAATAAAGCATTATAGTGGATTTTCTTGCAAAAAATACGTACACATTATCTTGCTCCATTGTAGTTTATATAAATGTTTTTTTCACTGTACTACCTTAATGCCATTCTGTTTTGTTTCAATTTGTAGTTATCAAAGTTATATAGATAGGAGTTACAATGAATCAAAAGTCTACATGCTTAAGTTGAAGATGCTTTGGAAGACAAAAATCAAGGTTAGGATAGTATAACTTTTTGTTGCTCTTTCTATGCTGTAAAGTAGATTCAATGTCTTGGGAAATTCTTTTCAAAGTATTAGAATTACAACATTTGGTTGGGTATTATTCTGTGGCCCTGTAGATCATAATAGTTGGGACTCCTTCTTTACCATAGGTTTTAATAGGCCTTAGAAGGTTGTTTTTCTCTCCCAGAATGCATTTATTGAGTTATATAGATGTTAAGTTACATTACTGGCAGAAAGTGTTTTGAATTATGTATATTTGATAATAGCTTAGATAGTGCTTTTTGTGTATACATGCTTAGCAATTTCTGTGTCCTGAGCAGACTTTGTGTATCCAGTGATTTTCACATGTTTAAATTGGGATCATAAAGAAAAAGAAAAATGTGACAACATAAAGAGTGTTTATAGGCATCAGAGTTTGATCTGACATTGTTTCTATGGCATTTGTTTCCTGTTATTCTACTGTCAGCTTTGAACACTGAACCAGAGGGTAAGCTACATTGACTGTTCATGAAAGAGGGTCGGGCAGTATCATGAACCTGTCACTTTGTAAACAGTCACTTCATAAACAGCAACCTAAACTCATTTCCATTCCAACTTAAGACGTGTGGAGAGCCTTTAAATGCATTAGAGTCACTTGCAATTTAGGTCCACTTTGTCTTTTAGTTGGTTTTGTGCAGGCTGACAAAACAAGGTAACAATGGGAGAATTTTAACTGAAATCTGTAATGATAATGATTTATGCTCATCTTCTTGCCTAACAACTAACATTAAGGTGGAACAGTTTTGTTGTTCGGAATGATACAACACAGAATACAGTATTCAACATTATTTCCAAATTTATTTTGACATATTGATATAACAGTGGTTCTACTCAAAAGTTTCTATTTTCCTTAAATAGGCATATGCTTTCCTTTTTAATTGAAAACATAGCAAAGGATGAGGTTATTTAGAACTTCAACAATTGTAGATTAAGCTTTTCAACCATTGTCATGCTGAACATGGTTGGTAATCCATTGCCTTTGTTCTTTTTTTTCCACACTTTTCTTGTTTAATATGCCACAAGGTTTGGCATAGCTTTGATGTCGAAGCAATGCCGGTGGGCATTCTTCCCAAGGCAATAAGCACTTCACTGTTTAATGGGGATTGATTTTCAAAGTTGCAGTTTGCTGTTACTTGCAGCAGGTCATGATCTCCTGCTGCCTGGAATTCCCAATGTACTTGAACCTTACAGGACCTTGACTGTCTGTGTTAGCTAATGTCATGCAGCTCCACCTGTAGCTGTGTCCTCCGGTCCTTATAATGCTTGCACATTTTAGCCATTTGGAGTTGACAGTGTGTGACTGGAGCAATTGAAAATGCTCCTGAGAGGGCTGGCACTATGTACTTGGAAGAAAAATAGTTCATGCAAGTTGAAGTCTTCTACACTTTTCCTGTAACCACTACTGTCTAGGAATTTCATTGGCAGGCCGACATAATCTTGTATAATGTTAGCAATATTTATATAATGTTTTTAATGGATACACCACTTTTACACTTTGTGGCAAACAAAACTGAAGGATTTTGTAATATGCCTTGTCAATCTTTGCAATACTAGTTTGTCCAATATTAGCTAATTTCTCAAATTAGCTCCTCATTCCACCTTCTTGCCCTGATAAAGAAAATACACCCCCTTTGCATAATGCTGCCATCACAATGTTATGTAAGATGATGCCTTGTTGAGGGCAATGTTAGTTTTCAATCTGACAAAGTGTTGAAGGTCAAAAAGATTTGTTTAGGTCTATTCTGACCAAAGTGCATTCTGTCACACTCGTTTGTAACGCCTTAAGGACTTGTGGAAAATTGCAAAATTTACTTTCCATAGGTCTCCTTCATCAGTACCAATTTTCCTGTCTCTTATCCAGCACTACTGGATTCAAAAATTTGTGGAGGGTTGCTGGTTCGAACCCCAGCCTATTCTGTCTCTGTAGTTGTATCCTTGGACAAGACACTTCAACTGCATTGCCTCCTGATGATGGTCAAAGAACCTGGTTGCACCAGCCTCATTTATGTCAGTCTTCCCCAGGTCAGGTGTGGTTACAGTATAGCTTACCACCAACAGGTCTTGACACAAAACACATAGCTTGTTTTTTATCTGGATTTTTAGTGTGATTAGGTTTTAAATGCTAAAAAATTAGAAGCTGTAATTAAAAAGTACATATGGGTAAAAGGTGTTAAATGTAGGTGTATCTAAACACATTTGAGTACAGAAAAAAAGTTCAATAATTTTCACCCTCGTTTTTAAAAATTGCAACATTATTTTATGGATAGACTACAATTAGGACCTCATCTACTAAGATCTTAAATAAGGAGCACTAAATTGATCGTGAGAACATAATGTTTTTTTAAACATTTTTTAAAATCATGTGCAAAAGTGCTACAGATTTGTCACCTGCCTACTCAACCAAAGACACCAAAAGCTTTTTTGATGGACAATGTATTTATGTGCTTGATTGGTCACCAGACTTCTTAGAAAATACATTAATTGTTTTAAGAAGAATATGAGAGATACTAGAACCTAGAATGCAACTAACCCAAAGTAAACTATGAAAACAACCTAATTCTTTATTACACCTTTGCAGAAGCACAGGCTGATTGACTTTAAGCTTCCTACATTAAGATGAGCTGATAGTTAGCTTTGCATCTTACAGAAAAAAAAAGCAAGGCAAACTATTTTAACGTCTTATCAATATCTTTGCTTACAGATGTTACTTAAGATGTAGTCACACCCCAGCCAGAGAAACGAATAAAAGCCAACACTGTCTGAGCATCTTCCAGTTACTCAGATCAATTTCAGAGATTTAAATGGCTAACATGAGAGTACCCATCTTTCCAAGTGCCATGGAAACCTTCATCAAATTAGAATTGAAGTGATTATCCACGGCAGAGCTAAAGGACAGAATCGATAGTTCTTTGTTCTAGGCTAATATGAAGAATGGCCATTCAGCAGGGATCTCTCTCTGTTCCTCCTTTTCTCACACTCACACAGATACACACACACAGCCTCATCCATCTGCCTCTTTGAATTCCTTATTCTGCTCCAGTATCTTTGACCATATCAGCATTAGGCTTGCACGGCACATTCTCAGACCCTCTGTCTTGGTTTTTCTCACCTCTGTCTGAAAAAAAGAAAGAAATTAACACCCAAAGGAAAAGCTCTTCCTTAGATGATTGCAATTAGTAGTTTGGGCTGGATTTTGTATCTCTGCCCCAGCCTTGCACTTTGTGTTAGGTAAGAGGGAGTGGGAGAGGGCCTGTTGGGCATGCTTCCAACATCCGTAGAGACCTCTGCCCCTTTTGCCTCCTGAGACACTGCAGCAGTCTGGGGGGCTGAGCTAAACAGGAGTTACAAAAGGATGTAAGTGGGTGAAGATGTGATTTCTCCAGGTTAAGAAGAGTTATTGTATCTTAGAGCCAGGGTTAGAAGGAAAATGTATACAAATTTTGCATTTTAAAAATGTGGTCTTTATATTTCAAAGCTGCCCCTTTTAACAGAAGTACAAGAAAAATACACAAAAGCATAATTTCCCCAAAAATATTACATAATATGAGAACGTTTAAAAATGATTATTTCTTAAATCCATGGGATAAAAAACTCTCCTGCATTTTTTGTAGATAATAATTTATCTTACCTACCTAATTTTATGATCAACTTCCAATATATTAAGTGAAGATGAGGACAAATATTGGAAAAAAATTAAAATGCCTTCAAAGAACTGGAAAAATCACCTCTTTGGTCTATTATAATATCAGGGACTGAATTGATGTTGAAAATACGCTTTCTATAGTTCACTGCAAATGGCCACTCATATTTGTGGGGTGCCAACTCACAATCGCACACTTCCACTCTCTCACTGGCACCATTTTAAATGAACACACACACACACATCCACACACACACACAGACACCATGCTTCACATAAAGGACTGTAATCCATCAATGTGCTCATTGCTGTCACGAGTAAAGAGACAGAGCTCTAAGCAAGAGTCCTCTAAAACAAATTTGATTTACCTCACTTTCTTGCAAACAGTGACATGAGCACTAGAAGTGCTAATGCAGACTGGCACCTTTTGCTGCCAACAGGCACACGTCTGTTTAGTTCTGTCTCAAAGCCCAAAGGTTCGTGTGAAATCTGATCTGTTTGGGAATGGGGTTGGGGTTTTGAGGTTATTTAAATTAGCTATGAGATTCAGTAATGGTGTAGAGAAATTTGATGACTTCATGAAGGACACCAGCTTTGCCTGTATCTGTGTTTGTTCCTGTCATTAAAGGGAATGGTTTGGATATAGTGATTTGAAATATTCCGTTTTTCATCTCTGATGTTTTTGTCTTTGTAAAATTACTCAACCAGCTCTTTATGGTATGTTGCATTCAAGCCCATACACAAAGTGTTAAATTTCTTTGGCACCACATTTAATCAGTTTTGAGCAGCCAACTGTTAACTAATGTATTTAGCCCACACACAAAAATTAAATTTAACAATCAGCCCAGATAAGCTGCTACATAAATTTTCAAGGAGTGTGGTTTAAAACATATTATCAGGAAAATGTACTTGTACAGAGAGCAAGATCTTTTTTCATTCATTAAACCAACTTAGCACCTTAATTATGAAATTAGGTTCCATATCTGCACCGCCAAACCCTGTCAATGAATTAGGCTTGCTAGCTGAACATCAGTGTTCAAAACATTATCTTAATTAATTATGTTTTTACTGTTCTTGTTTCTTGAAAACTAAGATTTTGGATCCAGGTGGTTCAAATTATTTCTCTGTAAAGGAAGGATCCAACCTGCTCAATATCTCACAATGCTATCTCAGAAATTTGTGACACTGATGTTCCTTTGAATGTCACTGTAGAAACTTTAAAAACTACATGAAATTATAGTTTTAAAATAAAAAAAGTTTTAAAATAATAAAAAGAAAATGTGGGGAACAGTGATTCGTATGACTCACAAGCCAAGCAACTCCTGAAAACTGTCCCCTATAGTTTCATAGTTTCATAAGATCCTTTAGGGGACGTCTCTGCTAGCTTTACACATCTAGTTTCTAAGATTTCTGCTGTGTTTTCCTTTTTCAGTGAACAGGAATTTTCAAATCTTGGCACAGATTCCTAAATGGAATTAGGTATTATCTGACCAGTATATGCATTTGCTTTGAAACAAGCCTTCTTTTAATTACTACTTTTTATGAAGCCCAGATTTGTGAAGTACGTGAAAAGTAGTAGTATGTTAAGAACTAAGATTAAACATGTGGAGCTAAACAAACATGGAGTTCATGACTGCTTTTCTGATAAATGTCTTTGTTCTTAATTTGGGTGGATAGTCATTGTTAGTTCTCTTTAGTCTCTGTGATGCTGTTTCTTCAATATTACTTTTAACTGATGTCTGTTAATTGAATATTCTAACCCCCTTAGTCAAGACAGCCTTAGGTTCAGGCTAGAATTTCTATTTTTCTTATCAGCAATCAACTAATTCCTTCTGACCAAAATCCTAAAACTACTAGTCAGCTAAGAGCTTTGCAGTTCTCTGTCAAGATAATCTTGTAAAGGCTCAGTAGTAAGTCTTTTGAGCAGCCTTTCAATTCTATCCTATCTCATCTGACACTAGAGGTGACATTTTAACTTTCGTAATGAAAGCTGTTTCTTTACGAAAGCCTATTTTGTTATTTGTTCAAGCCTCATTATACTGCTCCTTGGTGTATTAGTTTAAAAAGCTTTCTGAACAGTTTAACTTTCCCTAAGACCAAGTGTTTACATTACATCTGGGATTTATGTATTAATTTTTGGTTTGCAAATATTTCTCATTTATTTTTCAGATGTAGTTTTAAGATTAGTCTATACTCCATAAAAACAGATGTTTGATGCTAAGTGTAATTGTGCCTTACTTTGCTTCCTTTATTTAGGTGGCGAATTTAGCTTGCTCCATCTCCAACAATGAAGAAGGTGTGAAGTTAGTACGGATGGCGGCAACCCAAATTGATAGCCTGTGTCCACAGGTGAGTATTTGGGAACAAGATTTTAGTGTGAGCAGCATACATGGTGTGGCTAATATCTTTTGAGTTTTGTCCATACTAAATTAACCTCATAATAGAAAATACATATTTTGCAGATTTAAAAAATAGGTATGAATAATGCATTCAAAAAACCTTGCTTATACATTTATCAGAATGCAGGCAAAGAAGATTGTTAACACTAATTTGTTATTCCCTAGGTTTAGAGTAGGTCTTTTCATGTAGTAGTCAACAGAAAAGAAAGCAAAAATGGAGAAGAAAAGCTGAAGTAAAGTTTTTAAACCTTAATGTTCATTTTCCGCTATGTACACTCTCTATAACCTACTGACTCAGAAACTTGGGTAAGAATCGTCTCCTGATACTTTTTGGACACGCTCAACAGAGATGGATTAAAAAACATAATCGACTCAGACTGTGTGACTGGGGAAAGAGGAACAAAGAGGAAGTGGAACAAAGAATTTTTTTTTTCCTCATCCATTCTGAGTTAAGCCCAAGTTCCTTTTTCTTCTACAATCAAAACTATACGCACTTTAAAAACTCTGCTGCTCCCATGCCTCAGTGATAATATATCTTTTGAAAGAAATTAACAACAGCTCAGCTAGTTACACTGCAAAAAATGAAATCTAAGTTGTTGGGTTTTTGTAACTATGGGTGTTTTCCCTTAAGTAAGCATCTAACTAAAACACTTTGCCATTAGAATAGGATGATTTACATTTTAAATCAGAAAAATCAACTTTAGAAAGAAAAAAAAACAGCTGCATTTGTAATTTAAGAGTGTAACTATAACCTAATTTCAGAAAACAATCTGTCCTCTTGCCACCACATAATCATCTGAACAAGGATGATTTTTCCCAAAATCATTATACTATTTTTATGTTTTTACTGTATACCTTTACTCTTTAAAACATGACAGACTCTTACTCAATTTTTTTTTCCAAAAAACTATTAAAATAAAAAGACCAAAAATGATCACATTTTACCTGGTGCAGTCTTTCTAAATGCAGTAGAGTAACCAGAAATAGACACGCAGAATATCTACTATATATTAAACTAGCAACGAAAACTGTTCTCAGTAAATATTCCATGAATATTCGATGCTGTCATATCAACTGTCATTCCCTGCTCTTTTCAGACGGGTTTAGAAAAGATTAAGAAAGACAGCTTGCATTAAAGAAAAAATTCCAGTTGAATATATGAATTTTACATGGTGAGGCTTAAAGTCTTTTGCGCAAAAAATGTATTCTAACTGTTGTTTGAATGCTATGAAACATTATTATCCTGGATCATATTTCTGATGAACTCACTTTGGGTTTATTCAGATGGCTGACCTGCTTTTGCCTTCCCCTGTACCTTACAACTCATGGAGATACAACTGCAACATTTTTGTTCCTATACTTAAAGGTTCACAGTCACATTATATACCGATAAAAAAGACCAAAAACAATTTGTTCATGGTAAAATATGATCTATGCATGAAGCCACCATTATGATTATGTTTTTAAAGTCCTTTTTGAGCCTAAATAGAATTCCAGCATCAGAAACAATAAGCAGAGAAAAACAGATGTGTGCACAATCACTCCCCAGAACAGTCAGAAAGCCAGATGGTGACAATGGGTGCAGCTACTTACTAAAGGCTGACCAAGCTCAACCATCCAGCAATGCCTTCTGCTAAAGCACAACTTGGTTTAGTTGAACACCAACCAGTATTAATTGAATAAAGCAATCTATAGCAAGTTCTTGATAATCCTCCTTAGAGGGTTTTATCACAACATCAAAAATAAAGAAATGTATTTTCCCAACAACATAAATGGGGTCACAGCATCAAGATACAAAATATTTTTATTGAATAAATTTTGCATTGCAATGAATTCATGATCCCACTAAGCATAAGATGTCCAGTAGACATACATGTCTAATAAGATTATAAAAAACAAATGTCAATATCTAATAGATCATTATGTATATTGGGTCCATTGGTTGTTGACCTATTGTATATTGCTAAAATAAAGTCAATGTATGAACATTGGACTTGTCATAAATACATCAAAACACACTTTCTTTCCCGTTTTCCCATAATGTCTGTATATATATATATAGATATCTATATATCTATATATAGATATATATAGATATATCTCTATATAGATATCTATATAGATATATCTATAT
>JAUZNJ010122770.1:0-18952 GCA_034780135.1 Jordanella pulchra
ATGGATGGATGGATGGATGGATGGATGGATGGATGGATGGATGGATGGATGGATGGACAGACGGACGGATGGATGGATGGATCCATCGATGGATCCATCGATCAATATTTTTTACCGCTTTTCTTTTAAAGCAGGGAGAAAGAAAAATCTCCTAACTGATAAAGCAGGTCTCCAATAACTTTAGTTATTCAGTTGTTCCATTGAGGAAACGACCCTTAAAACACATCAGCAAAATGGCAGAAAAAGGCACCACATGTCCATCCAGTGAAGTGGAGGAGAACTTTTCCCTGTGCTGAATTTATTCCAGGTGTAAACATATACAAGTTGTTTACCAGCCTCTTGAGTAAATGTAGATGTTTTTTTCCTCTCAGCGACACCGGGAGCAGTTGGTGTGTTTGGGTAACGAGCTGTATCCTAATGTCAACATGTTCTCAACATGGTGAAGAAAAAGTGAGCGGGTGTTTCATGCTCCAGGAGGCTCAGATGAGGCTCAAGGGTCCCTGTCTGGTGCCACGGTCCTGCCTCAGAGTCAGCAAGATCTATCAGGATTAAAAACACATTTTTAAACATTATCTGAGTTTTTGGTTTTAATATTAAATATATTTATATGGCACATTACCAAAAAGCTTAACTACTACGAACATGGAAAAGACCATTTGAAACTGAAAGTGAGCAATATAACTTTATGTGAAGACTGGAAACAAAGAGATTTTGGGATGAGAGTTAGGTGTTCAGGATTCTGTGTAATGGTTAACAGATGAGCTGCAGTAACCACTGCAGGGCTGTTTAAACCAGCCCAATGTATAAAGAGTTACTATTCTCCAGACAAGAAGTCATAAAATCATAAATAACCCTACCTGAGATCCCTAAAAAGAGATGAGATTTGCTCTAGCAATTAGAATCAGATTAAGAAGTGCCTTTATCGCCATAATGCCTACGCAGGAGCACCTACATATCAGATTGTAGGCTAGAAGATCATATCTTCACAGCATTAAGGCCTAATAACAATGACGATTTTTTCATGGGGTCGTAAGTGGAGCAATAAAATGAAATACTGTCCCAGTGATAGTCTAAAGTGGTGTAATGGGTTTGACTGCTGTAGGGAACAAGCTGTATCTGGCTGGTCCCTGTGTGGTTCTGATGGTTCTGGATCGCTTTCCGGAAGGCAGGAGGACAAACAAGCTGTGGAGAGGAGGAGAGGGGATGGTCCTGGTTCTCTTCTAAACTGGTCAAGTGTAAATGGAGAGTAGAGGACATCCCACAATCCCCTGCTTCGTTTTAATTGTTTACACCCTTGTTTTTCTGTGCCATCAGCTCCAGTACCACACTGTTAGACTTAAACACAGGATGACCTGTGGTGCCAGCTGAGCTTTAGCTTTAGCACCGCTTTTGTTTGGTCAAAACACAAACAATCCGTGCTGAAACAGGTTTGGGCAACGGAACCGGCATAGAACCACTTCAGTGGAAAAGACCTCTGATTATGACTAGGGCTGCAACTAACAATTATTTTGCGAATCGATAAATCTATCAAATATTTGTTTGATAATTTTATTTATTATTGGATAGCAAAGGATTCCTTAAACAAGATTTAACAAGGTAAAACTAAAACTTGTCCACTTGAGGAGTTCTGGATAGAGCATATAGACAGACATTTTTTTTGTTTTTATCTTAAATGGAACATATATATATATATATAACAGGAGCGTCTTTTATCTGAATAAGGAAGTCCTTACTGGCTGATTCGCGTCCACAGGTGTGGAACATATATAGCCTACGTTATATATATATAACACACACATATATATATATAAATATATATATATATATGTTAGCTAATGGCATCTTTTAGAGTCTTTATACTCCAATTAACATTAATCGGTTGCTAAATTATGTGACAATTTTTTCAATAATCAAATATTCACAATTAATTAGATTAATTGTTTCAGTGATAACCTCCACCATGGTGGTGTTGTCCACGAACATAACAAGCCGAATGGTGGAGAGTCATCGATCAAGAGGAGTGGACTAAGCACACAGCCCTGGAGTATCCCTGTGTCTTACACAGAGGATGATTTGGAATCACATCTTTAAGACCAGATGACGTTGATCTTCTTTATGTTCAGGTTGAGGATGTGTAATAAAGGTCACAGTATTTATGCCAGGTGCTTTCCTGTATAGTATAGTGGAAGATTCTAGCTAAGTGACAATAAAATGTGAGCAATGTTGAAAAGCTTCTGTGTTTCCTTAGCTGGTTCTGCTACAGTTAAGGGGACATGTGGTAAATAAATGCAAATAAAATTAGATTAAAAGGAAAACATGGAATAACAGAAATGGAAAAAAAGGGTCATATCATTAAGGTCTGGGTGGCTTTGATAAAGATTCAAAAGTAGATCTGCTTTCAGATGCTCCAGTAAACAAGCAAGATGCTTAGTATCTCACATTTGCTGGGATTCAGTAGATTTAACATTGTTATTTTTCCCTAAAGGCAGAAATGTTTTGTTCTCTCTGCAGCTCAAGAAAATAAAACACTGAATTAGACCTACAAAAACAAGCTGAATATTCCAGCCCCTTCTCATCATTCCCTTATAAGCTTAAATATCAGAAAAGTTTTGGTATTCCAATAATTTATTTCAATAGTTTTTCCCTGAGAATACATTTCTGTGTAACATAGAGCTGCATTGATTTTAAAATAACAAGGACGGAATATACAAGTTTAAATCTATTGTAGATCTTCTCTGATCTACACAGCCCTGTTTGAAATGTCTGGCCTCTGCCTAAAGTACTGGAATAGGGCTCTAAGACGGGGGGTCAAATATCCAACCATTGATCGATGAACCTGAAGGAAAAATTGTGGTTCTGTAGATCTACCGGCAATCTAGATGTTTTCCATCTGGCTGACGCAGAACCAGTGGGAATCTTTCATAAATGATCAACTCTGCTGTTCTATGAACAGTTTAAACTCACCTTTGTTGCCGGTCAGCAGTGAAAACCCCTGCGGTCTGCAGCAGCAGAAGGAGTGGGGTTAAGAGCTGTCCCTCTGGACGGCTCGTACCTCTGCTGTTCCACAAGCTTTATCTGTATCCACACCTGTGGACGCCAATCAGCCAGTAAGGACTTTCTTATTCAGATAAAAGACGTTGCTG
The DNA here is from genome assembly GCA_034780135.1 of Jordanella pulchra. Taxonomy (NCBI): domain Eukaryota; kingdom Metazoa; phylum Chordata; class Actinopteri; order Cyprinodontiformes; family Cyprinodontidae; genus Jordanella; species Jordanella pulchra. The sequence goes on from JAUZNJ010122770.1 coordinate 3,144, forward strand.
TTATCTTTGAAAGGAAGGGAATAAATCCTCTTTTATTCTCTGGAACAGTTTCCCTGACAGAGCGAGCAGAGAGAGAGGATTAGCTTCACGTGTGTTCAAATGTTTCCACCTTTATCTTGCTGGCCTCAGGCAGCCTGCGTTTAAAAACTCATTGCTGTAATTTGCTAACCCATGCTGCTTTAAGTGCTATTGACTTCAGATGAGTGCTGAGGTTGATGATTATGTTTATTTATGACTATTTAATGAATGTGTCAAGAGTATCTCAGCCCTGCAGTTGGGGTTAAAATGAGCAGTATTGAGTGGTCAGAATAAAACGTGGTCCACTGAGACAAAAGAAGGCGAAGCAGGTGGATGAGGAGCTATTAGCCAGACAATTGAGGTTCTTCTAATTGGCTTTGAGAACTATTGTTAAACCAAAGTCTTATTACTTTGGGGTAGAGGCAACTCTGGGTCCCTAGTAACCAAACTTCACCAGTTATTGATTTCATATATCTTTCAGGGCTCTCGATGTAATCAACCAAAAAACATTAAAATTACTCCTCAGCCTCCTGCAGCTCCTTGTCTGCTCTGTAGGAGATAACAGGACTCACTTTCCAGCCAACTGGGAGGTTTTGCCTCCTGGAATGAAATGAGCTACTTCTGTGAGCTCGCAAGCTTCTTTCCAATCAAAACAAATGCACACATTTTTCTCTGACTCCGTCAGACAAATAAACTAGATGTATAAAAACATAGAGTGAAGTTTTTTGTCTTACTAAGGTCTACTGTTGCAATAGGTGGAATTTGGAGAAGTGTGGCTGTGAGCCCTACTCAAAGGTCAAGCACACCTTCAATCCTGGTGGGTGTGACCATCTAGACATGCTTGAATCCATGTTGACAAGTTCAGCTTTAAGTTCTCCTATGACTTAGCCACATAGATGCCTGCTAACCCAAAAACACTGCTGCAATATGCTTCTAATCTCCTTATAGAAACCTTATGCATGCTCAACACTAGACTGTACTCTGATCCTCTGTAAGGGTTAACCTTGCCCTCGAATGTCCACAAAATAATCATTTATCTACAGTCTCTGACCAAGACATGATCGTTTCAGCTCTCAGCACCTCTGATGACAACCAAGGGTCCTCAACAGGAACCCAGGAGACATGATTGAACCCAGGACAGGTTAAAGCAGATGGATATGCCCACTGCTCACCTCTCCCTTCAGATACCAACATATAGTAGTTGTATTATCTGGTGTAAATGGTAAGTTATATGTATTTTCAGCTTTTAAATCCAGCACAGGACAGAATTCAATTTCTGTAAAACATTTTTTCAAATGAAATGCATGTGAGCTGTGCTTCATTTCCCACAGCCTATACTGTAAAAGTTAGTTTTCCCCCAAAATAGCTGTATTTGATCCCTATTTGAAAATCTTCTGGACCAAAACAACTCCTGGTTCCATGATAAGCTAATTAACGTCAAGTCAAACTGGGACACATTTGTTGTCTTCAAGGGTCTTGTTTTGATGACCTTATTTAGAATCATCATTGCTGCTTTAATCATGTCTTCACTGCTTGTTAGGGCTCTGTAATTAATAGAGAGAGAGCTGACCTGCTTTTACCAGATCAAAAAGATTGAAAAACCTGAGTGGGGACTGAAAGTCATAAAACTGAAGTTTGAAAGAGTCCAAATAAATTTCAGGATAGACAGAAATTTGTTTATGGTGACTGAACTGATTATTTGGTTCCAGTGTTTCAATGAAAACCTTGAACCACTGATCCTAAGATTTCAGTGGGCATGCTTGATACCCTGCATGAACCTCTTTGAATGGATGCTACTATGTTTAAGGCTTCATCTTAAATGCAGTTTCTACTGTGGACATTAAGTTTTCTATAATCCAAGAGGCTTCTTCAGTTCTAACTGATGCTGGAGGAAAAGGAAGCAGAAACAAAGGTGTCTCTGATTTCTCCTGGATGACCAATGGAGGTCACCTGGGGGGCATTGATGGTCGTTGGGGGGTTCTGATGGGTTGTTTACTCCCTGGTTAGAGTGGTTTCGGTCACATGCCTCTTTAAAGGGTGATTCAGGTGACAGTAGATGAGAGGTTAATTTTCTGGGTAGAGTTCCTAAAAGTGCTTTGTATGTAGGTGAAAAATTATGTCTGAGACCCCATCTGTTAAGGGATGGTTTTTCAGGTTACAAAATTTGGTTTCTTTGTTTTTGTTACACCTACAGTAGATTTATCTCTGTGCTCCTCAGCATGAGTTAGAACTCTAGCGTGGTCCTGGTCTTCCCCTGGGCCTCCTCCCGGTGGGATGTGCCTGAACACCTCCCGAGGGAGGCATCCAGGGAACATCCGAAAAAGATGTCCAAGCCACCTCAGCTAACTCCTCTCGATTTGAAGGAAAAGCGGCTCTACTCCGTGCCTGTCCTGAATGACCGAGCTTCTCACCCTATCTCTAAGGGAGAGCCCAGCCTCCCTGCGGGGAAAAAGCTCATTTCAGCTGCTTGTATCCGGGATCTCGTTCTTTTTGTCATGATCCAGATTTCATGACCATGGGTGAGAGTAGGAACATAGACCGACCGGTAAATTGAGAGCTTTGCCTTTTTGCTCAGCTCTCTCTTTACCACGACAGACTGGTGCTGCAACTGCATTATGGCAGCTGCCACACCAATCCGTCTATCGATCTCCTGCTCCATTGTCCCCTCACTCGTGAACTGGACCCCAAGATACTTGAACTCCTCCACTTGAAGCAGGAACTCTCCTCCAACCTGAAGGGGACAAGCCACTTTTTTCCGGTCTAGAACCAAGGCCTTGGACTTGGAGGAACTGATTCTCACCCCCGTCCCATCCTCTTTCAGGGTCAGCAGCTCTCCACTCCCGCTCAAAACAGTGTTAGCAAAGCACTGCTTCCCCCTCCGGAGACACCGGACGGTTTGCCAGAATCGCTTTGAGGCCGACCGATAGGCTTTCTCCATGACCTCTCTAAACTCCTCCCAGGCCCGAGTTTTTGCCTCGCCAACCACCCAGGCAGCAGCACGCTTGGCTTCGCAATACCTGCTTGCTGCTTAAGGAGTCCCACAAGCCAACCAGGCTCGATAAGACTCTTTCTTCAGCTTGACAGCATCCCTTACTACCAGTGTCCACCACCGGGTTCTGGGATTGCCGCCACGACAGGGACCGCAGACCTTACGGCCACAGCTACAGATGGCTGCATCGACAATGGAGGTAGAGAACATGGTCCACTCGGACTCCATGTCTCCAGCCTCCCCCAGAACCTGGTCTAAGAGAGCCATCCTTGCTGCACACAAGAAGGGATGGTTCCAGTGCAAAGCTCAATGGCGCAGTCACACTCTCTATGGGGGGTATAGAAGTGGCCTTAGATTTGTTAAATACCCCTCTCAAATTATGATAAACCTCAGGGACCCTAGACAAATCTGGGTAATTATAGGTGATCTCACAGGGAGATGTCATGATAGGAGCTTCTCTTAGACAAGAACTGGAGCAAGATGGTCCCAAAGACTGAACCTCATCAGTGAACCAGTTGATGACTGGACTGTGCTTGATGAGCCAGGGGCGTCCCAAAATTACTGGAATCTCTAGAGACCTGCAGAAATGTGATCCTGTTGTGGTGGTTTCCTGAAATCCGTGCTGGAACAGGCTTAGTGCAGTGAGTAATTGTATCAATGAGATGCCCATCAGTGGCAAAGATCTCAAATGGTCAAAAAACAGGCAGGACCTGAAACCAGAAAACTCTTTGGAACATGAGACAAAGGCTTGACAGCTGTGACAGTGGCAACAAACAATCTGTTAGGGGTGCCAATAATTGAGGGACACATGATTTTATTATTTTTATTTTCTAAATGTGTGATTTTATTTTTACCACCAAAGTAATGTACTTAAATAAAAGGTTGGATTTTTCTCTTCTTTGCATTTGGGTTCTTTGTTGTTTAAAAGAAAAGGATACCAACCACATCTTAAACAGGGGTGCCAATAATTGCGGAGGGCATTGTATGTCCAGTAGCAGCCAGTCTTCTCTGTCAGTTTATCCTCAGGGTGTCATTATTCCAGCCCTTTAGCTCTGCCTTGGCTGTGCTGATTGCTCATTGCCCTCACCTGCACTGTGCTGCTCCCTCCTCGTCACCAGCTCAGTACGAGATTGTCTGTTGCCACTGCACTGCATTTGGGTTCTTTGTTGTTTAAAAGAGAAGGAGATTTTTTTTTTTTACAGTGTCCTGTCTGGCGATGTGGCAACAAGAATAATTGACTTGATGCCAAACAGCCACCGCAATGCTGGAGCCCTGGGGAGCTGCAAGGACAAGACTGCAGGCTCCCCTGGCAGCCCTGAAGGGAATCTGGCCATGGGCCGTAGGGAACCGAGGCCCCAAGGGTGCACAACCCCCCGACGGGAGCCCCAGTCGCGTCCCGGCTGGCTGGGTCCAGACTGGGAAGCCACCAGAGATAGGCCAGTAGCCACTCGGGCATCCACTAGCGAGCCCAGGCGCCAGCCAGCAGAGAGAGGGCTGGACAGGGGAGACTTACGATGTGCTTGGGAGAGGAAGCAGTTCAGACCCCAACCTGGGAGAAAACAAAAACATAGTCTCAATCACACCTTCCCACCCTAGCGCCCCCACTCAAACCAGCAAAAAAAAAAAGAAAAAGAAAAAAGCTCGGACCCACATTCACACATAACACTCACATTCAATAATACCAGGACCAAAGATCCGCCGGCACCGGTGGTCGGTCCCTGGATTATCGAATGATCCAGTAAATGAGCCTAAAATCCAGATGCAACACCGCCACACCAACCCAACTCATTCCTGCTTCGGCCCCAGCTCCCCACCCCGGACCAGACCACCCCCAGGGACCGGGGCCCACATGCCCCACACAGGCCACCCAACCACGCGCCCCTCCCTTCATCCCCCTTTGGGGAGAGCAAAAGCGACAGCCCCGGCACTGGCAGGCCACCCAGCCCGTCGCCCCTCCAGAAGACAGGCATGGAAGTGTGTTGTGAAAATGTTGTAGATGGAAGTGTCTAAAGTGCAAAATGAAATTGGGGTGGGTGACGTCATCAGAAGATGAGGTCCAAGGAGAATCTTTTTAAGTCCTCAACCACATCTTTAATAGGGTTGCTAAATAATTGTGGAGGGCATTATATGAACCAGTATATTGAGAAAGATGTGATGAATCTGGATGGATAATGCTGCAGTTCTACAGAACGATTTAAATCTCTGTACCCATTAGTTGATGAGAAACTTACATTATTTTGACATTTCATGTGGATTTATTATTTAGTTTTCATTTAAGAATTTAAATCTGTGTGCATCACTGACTATGAAAAATGCTGAACACAGTATCTAGGCTGGAGCATTTTATTACACGCTCTTGTCTGGACTGTTTTAGAGGAAACAAACACCAGCTTTCTACATAGGTGGACATCTTTTTTTTTAAAATTATCCTTTTTCAAAGATAATATGAGATTTATTTGTTCTTCACGATTCCAAAGAACTAGAAGACATTAGAAATCAAAGTTCAGGATGTTTGTATCTAAGAAAACAAGAGCAACAAAACATCAACTGGACTGTCTTTATTTGACTTGGCTTGAGTTTTCCCATTTTCATCTATGCTCTTCTTAACTCTCTGAGCTGCAGCTGTACTGTGTTCAGCCCAACAGACAGTGAATCAGTTTAGGAGGAAGATCTAAACCCTCGCTGAGCCTCTTCTCTAATCCCTCCTGCTTCTGTTCTTCAGCGAACTCAGTAGGAGTTTTTTCTTTCCCAGTGGAGGAGATTTGTTGTTCTAAGATTTTACGAGGCTTGTTTTACCTGCAAATGTTTGGTACTGAATTAAAGTAGAGTTTTCCCTCGGCGGTTCATTTCTCAGGCTCCCTCCCAGGAGTTCCTCGCCTTGCTGCTTTGTTTTGAACAGAAGGTAAACTTTAAGAAAACAAACGCCTCTCAGTTTGGAGTCTGGATACAAAAAATCTCTGTTGAAACCTATAGGACATGCAAACACATAATACTGCTCCTTTCTTTACTGATATGTTCTGTTTTCCAGAGAGCCCTCTGACGTTTGCAGCTCAGCTGGACAACGCTGTGGAGATGATAAAGGTGTTGAAGAACGGAGGAGCTCATCTGGACTTCAGGGCCAAGGATGGCATGACTTCGCTTCACAAAGCTGCCCGCTTCAAGAACCAGGTCATCCTCATGGTGAGAAAACATAACGCCTCCTTTTCTTTCTCTCCTGCTTCTCTGTGTATTGAATACAGTGGAGCTAAAAGTATTTACTGAAGCATTGTTGAGGCATTGCCTACTGTAAGGACAAACTTTAAATGTAAAAAAATATGTCATGTTCTAAAGAAGGTGAGACTGTCCATCTTTCTTCTCTTTGCTTCACCCAGACGCTGTTGGAGTTGGGAGCCTCTCCAGACTATAAGGACAGCCGTGGTCTGACGCCTCTGTACCACAGCGTGGTGGTGGGAGGAGACCCCGGCTGCTGCGAGCTCCTTCTCAACCACCATGCCTCCGTCTGCTGCCAGGATGAGAACGGCTGGCATGAGGTTCACCAGGTACACACGCACACAACGCCAAGAGTGTCAGTTAGAGTTTCTTTCTTTTGGGTACTTGGAGCAGCCTTTCTTGGAAGACAAACCATTCTCCCCTCAGCTTTGGCTCACGGTTCTTGGCAGCTGTTTCCCCACTGAAAGCAGATAAAGCCGTTTAAAGAGCCACCCTGCAGCAGCGACAAACTGTGCATGGATCCGTACACACAGCAGTGTGTGTTCAGGCCTTGGATTCATCAGATTGCTTATCTCCCTCCCTGTCGAATTGCCAAATCTCAGCCTTTCTCCATCCATCCTGTTTCAGACGTGATAACAATCAGCTGTCAACCAGCAGCAGAACACAGTCAAGGTGATGTTCACTTTGTCTAATGTTCTGGGAAGAATCCTGAAACTACACTTATAACCAGATGGGTTTTCCATGCAGGACTTTCTGTCGAGATGAGGAAAAGCTCTGCTGGACTCATTTTACTTACATTTTATTTATGGCTGTTTTTATTTAGTTCTTCATTACCTTAACAATGATAACAACATTAATAGGATGAAGATGGAATGGAGCAGTGTGAGCCTGGAGAGCCTGGAATGTGTTTCTGCAGATATTCGCCCAACTGTTCATATTCAGTCTGTTTAAATCAATCCTGCTTCACCTTACACACCTCTGACATTTCCCATGAGGATCAGACACCGGCTCGACAACAAGCTGTAACTCAGCTCTTTTTATATCGCTTATGTTTGCAAGCTTGATGACTTTTCCTGCAACATAAGCAACATCCATTTTTAATGCCCTCGCAGTGCGAGGTTGCATTTTAAAGTTTGATCAGCTTGCTCTTAATCTCCTTTGTTATTTGCAGCTTAAGCACTTGGCTGTTTGTTTTCAGAAAGGTTAAAAAGTGATATTTCACTTTAGAAAAGACCATGTGTGACTGTAATCAATGAATGAACAGAAAGTCCTGATAATGATGTTCAAAAAGGGTTTTCTTTTCATCAACACTGTAATTTCACTCTGTAGGAAACCAGATTAGTGTCCAGGAGATTTTAATTGTCCATCCATGACTTCCTGACTTATTGTTTTTGGATTCAACCCATGAGCCCATTTCTTTTAGCCATTTTCAACATTTTAAACAACACTGGGTGGATGTAACCATTAAGGATTATCCACATCCCTACTGCTTGTTTGAACAACAACAGTGATGCAAATGGTTCGCTTTGTTTTCAGAAGGGGTGGGGGTTCTGATGATGTAGAGTTGCAGGTAGTAGCTGACGGGTATTTCTGCATCACAGGAGTTTCTTATGACAGCAATTTCTGTATCCGTCTGGAAGAGCAGGCTTGGTAGTTTTTAGCCATCTACTGTAGGGATTCATGGACATTTTCAGACATGATGCTGAGGTTCATCAGTAATGGAGGCCATGTGGCTGCCATCCAGAGAGAGAGGGACTGGTCCGAAGATCATGACCAGATGTTCTGATTTCAAAGCAGAACTCTAAGTCATCTGGGCTGTTATCTCTGCAGTACATAAAAACATTAAGACAATTTCATCAGAAAAGTATCTGAGCAGGTATCTGGTCCAGTGGAGGTTCCACACCTACCGGGGCCGTTGAGGGGCCAGAGTTTTTCATAGGGAAATACTTCATAACTGAATATGTCAGGTGAGTCACAGAACCAAAGATCCATTGGTGGCTCTGAAGGTACAGGTTGTAAAACCTTTGATCCAACTGATGAATGTGATCCTATGTCATTGTGGCTAATGCTTAAAGTGCAAAAAAATAATTTTAATTACTGTTAAAGTTAAATTGTAAAGGTAAAAAATGAAATTGGTCCATGAAAGCAATCAGCTACCATTTATGTTCCGATGCATTTTATCATATGAAATCTTCAGTGTCTTTAGCACAGGGGGACTGGCCCCTGTTGGCCCCTGTTGGTCCCTGTCTAGAATCAGCCATGTCTCGCGCTGGTTCCTCAGGTCAGTCAGCATGCAGCTGCATGCAGAGCTCATAGAAGTAAGATGACTGTTTAAAAGTCATTTTGTTTGATTTTCATGATGCACTTTAATCAGTCTGACACTAAACTTAAACATGGTGATGACATCATCGAGATGCAACCTTAGACACTATTTTTCACTGCATCCATCTCCAGGACTCCAGGGACTCTTTATCTATTATCTTTTTCACTTTTGCAGAATCCTCTAAAATTTCAGATTAATCTTCAATGCTATGTAGATCACACCCAACTCTCTCTTTCCTGTAAACTGGATTCCACAACCCCCCCCCCCCACCCAACACTACCACCACCACAACACCCCCACCCCCATCACCTCCTGCTTAACTGATGTAAAATTCTTGTTCACCTCCAACTTCCTTAAACTGAACAATGTGAAAACGGATATCCCTCCAGTAAGGTTTCAACCTTTCATTCAACCATTCCCTAGTCTCTGATCAAGCGTCTGGTTGTTCTCCTGGATAGCACTCTGTTTTTCTCCTCTTACTAACATTACTTGTTCTGTTTACGTCCATCTAGGCATTGTCAGTCGTCTTCATCTCTCGCTCCCTCCTGGTTCCACATCTGCTCTTGTCCCCTCCTGCATTGCTCTTTGTAAATCTCTTCTTTTTGCTCTTCCCCAAAAATCCATACATAAGCTTCAGGTGTTGGTGGTTCCTGCCAATTTCAGGATCGATATTCTTCTGCTGTTGTTCTAATTGTACAGTGTCCTCTCGTGCTCTGAAAGGTACTTCGAAATAAAATGAAATGTTACTATTATTGTTGAAGCCTTCTTTACACAACAAGATGCCTGCATCCACCTTCCTGTCAGTAGAGAGCTCCATCACTAAAAATGAACATTAATTTAACATAAATTTAACATTAAAAAGGAGAGCTGCAGTTACTATGAACCATAGTCACTGTTTGTTTTACTGGTATTTATTGATATTTAGCTAAAAGAAACCAATTTCTAAAAGCAAAAACAACTTGATTCTTTGGAGGGTCTCAGCTGGTTCATATAATTTCTCCTCTCATTCTAGTAGAGTTTGTGAATATCTAAATGTCTTCTTCTATGTTTCTGACTTTATTCAGCCATTGTGGATCTTTATCACTCATACCACCAGGTTGAACTGGTGTTACTGATAATCCTGCTGAGATGTTTTCTTTATCTTGAACATTTATTCAGCTACAGTTTATATCGAATAAGATACTTCACGTTTTCATTTTCCAGAATTTGCGAAAGCAATATAATGAGGACAGACCATTCACATGCATGCAGTCAGCCAGCAGAAAAAAATCTTTTCCACTGTTTCCTATTATAAAATATAAATATATGTATATATTTGTCCCTCATCAGGCTTCATAGAGCCCTTAGAGTTTTGATTTTGATAATGTTTTGAAAGATGGGCAAACACTGAATATTAAGTTAGAATAATAAAAGTAAACTCCTTAATCTACACTCTAGAATCCATCGTATCTCTCATTTAACAATGAATTTAGTTCATAAACACCTGAACTATCAGATAAGCTTCTCTCTATGACCCTGTTCATTTTTTATTAATTGGGTTGTGGACCTGTCTAAGTCTAACTCCATCTTTCTGCGGCCGGGTTCAAACCGAGGCTACCAGCTGCTCCCCGGCCTCACAGTATCTCCTCTGCTTCACACTGACATCTAGTGGTAAAGGTTTGACACTGCAGCGATCCTCAGCCGCTCTGTTTGTGTGCACAGGCCTGCCGTCACGGCCACGTGCAGCATCTGGAACATCTGCTGTTCTACGGAGCCGTGATGAGCGCCCAGAATGCCTCGGGAAACACCGCCCTGCACATCTGTGCCCTGTACAACCAGGTGAGCAGCCTGTGTGCATCTGCACAAATGTTTGGGTTTCATGCAGCTCCTCTGCTGTTAATGAGAGATGTTTATGTGCAGATGTTATAAAGGGACGGTAGCAGTAAACATGTTGGATTAGAATATGCAGCACTAGGTATAAAATAAGTAAAAGCTCACGATAAAATGGAATCTTGGGAATAATTTATTAATTAAGTGTAAAATCTCTGGCAAACTTTACCTTGTTTGCTTTCAGATCTTTCCCGTCCTGATCAGCTTCAAATGTCACTAATAAACACTATTTTTCTCATGAAATAACTCAACAGATTGTTCAAAAATAGAATCTGGATTTTCCTTAGACATCTATCTCAGTGTCTCCCTAGAAACAAGAAACATGTCAACTTTAATGTAACCTTTCACTCAATCATACATGTTCCAGTTTTCTTGTTACTAAGAGATGTGACGCAGCTGGGAAAATTAAATAAATGTCTTTGCAGACAGATAAAACTTAAAACAAGGCATCATGGTATGACATCAAAACAAGAAACAGTTCAGGACGATTCTTTGGTTCAGTTCTTTAGTTCAGTGCTTTGAGAATATTTATTTTATTGTTATTTACTTATCATTTATTTTTTTATTTTTATGTTGCTTATTTTGTTTGAAAGGCTGGTGTATTTCTACTGTTTTCCACAAATCTCCCCTTTATTGACCAAAGCTTGTAGAGATATGCTCATTTCTTTCACCCTTAAATCCCACTTTGAAGCAGAACTTCTTCCTGGGCCTCATCAGGAGTCGATGTGTCTGTTTGTCCTTCTCTCTTTTTGCCATCTGTTGGCTGCTGTTCTCTTTCCATGAGCAGTGCTCCCAGTTCATCTTTAACAAGAACTAGATTTAAATTGGGTGTAGCCTTGGTTCTAGAGTCTGAACAGAGGAATTCATTTAGATCATGACTTCGTTCACAGGTTAGCATGAATCATTTATTGCCTTACATTGCGTTTATCCTCTCCTGTTTTTTTCATTCCTTTCATAACATGTATTTTAAAATGGCTGAATACCAAAACAGATGATTCTGTTCAAATATTTTCATAGTTTCATCAACAAAGACTAAAACTATAACAGAAAAACATCAACTAAGATTGTAACAGCATTTACTTCGAAACCATTTTACCATAAATTCAGCAGACAGAATTTGCTTGATTTGTGTTTTTCAGACCTTTAACCTGATATAACAAAGTCAAAAAACAAAGTAATAGTGAAAAAGGGTTAAAAAAACTGAAAACCAAAACTTTCCATAGAGACAGAAACCATATTTATAATCAACAGTAATTAGCTGTTGATTTATCATTTGTCATCATTCTTTGAGTTACTTGAGCAACACAATCCTTTTACTGTGGCCCAACAGTTTAAAGGGTTAAAACCTAAACCTTCAGTTAATGTTCTGATGTATAAATGGAGGCCTACAGAGTCTCACTGGGTGTAAACCAATGTAGGCAAGGCCTAAATTATCATTAGAGGTCCGGGGCTCTGCTGCCTGAGCGCCACCTTGAGGAGAAACTCTTTGATAAATGCAAAGCTTGCCTCTAAAGATAGAGAGTAGATAATTAATTCATTTGAACAGAACAGTGTGATGTTCCCCCCTTTAATAATACCAAAGTTCTCTACAGAGTTCTGTTCATAAACACAACCCAGGTCCCTTAGAAGATCTTCAGCTGTACCTGAAAAGCTGCTTTAGCTCCACGTCCAGTCCTGCTTCCTCCTTTCTTTCTGCTCTGATAAACCTTGGTTGTTTTGTTTTTTTTTTCCCAGGAAACAAATTATTTAGTGTTCCAGCATGTTATTTATCATGCTTTGACTTTTCAGGTTCTAATGCTGAGCTGTGAAGTTCAGCAGATCCAAGGTTTGAAGTAAAGTAGTCATCTCTCTGTCTGCCTCTAACTGCCATGAACAGTTCAGGTCAAATTTACAGTTAGGATCAATCTCTTCATCACGTCAATATTACAAATTCAGATTCTATTCTTTTATTCTATTTCACTGGCTTTGCTCTTTACATCGTTTTCACAGATAAAACCTTTAATTAGGATTTTTTTGTTTTTGCTAATTTCATAGCATATTCTGTGCTCCTTAATGCCACCAGATAGCACAGTGTAATTTAATCCGAATGTTGGCTTTAATTCTGGTTACCATAGCTCATTGAAAATAGTTAATGGGTAAAAATCAGTTCCATCACAAACATGGAGTGATTTAAAAATGGTTCTCACATGATCCATTTCCTGGTGTTGGCAAGAATTTATCCCAGAATTCAGAGCAGCTTTTGGCAGATTTTCCCTCTAAAGTTTTGGGTTTCAGTTCAACTCTCTCCTATCTGTAGGCTCGGCATTACCACTGTTCCTTCAATCCTTTTCAAATGACAGATCTGTGTATTGTCCACTTTGGCTCCAGTTTTAAGCCAACCTTCAAATCAGACCCAGGATAAAAACCAGCAACTAGCTGAGGTTTTGGAGGCATTATTTTCTCTCCTCTAACAAATGGTTTTTATCAAACTTGGAAGCACATGGACATATTTTACACGCATCGAAGGAAATCACCAAAACTGGAAGAACTAAAACACTTCAAACCCAGCTTGACTGGAAAAGAGCCTTGAAACCCTCTGGCTGCAGGTCAGCATCGGCATCTAAAGCTCATTTGCGCCGCTGTTCATCAGAGCGCGTTATACTCACTGCTCTGCGTTTGACCAGTGGAGCACAGAGCAGCAGCTTTTTAAGAACTGGGTCCCTGTGGTGCTCTCAAATCAAAGCAAGTTAGAATGTTTGGCAGGAAGAAAATGTGTGCCTTTAACTGGAAAACAGAGGTTAGTCATACCACTGGATCTGTTTTACTGTTTGTTTAGAGATGATTAACAGTGTTGACTGTAATCTTAATAGAAAGAAAAAGTTGCAATCTACTTTTTACTAAGTAATAACTTAGTAATAACTAAGTAATATTACAGATAACTAAGTAATAACTAAGTAATTCCTTCCAGAGGGGATGGGGAGGCTGATGGAGCTATATCTCGAACAATCATGAGAGAAAATCTCTTTAGAGGCTGTAGAAGACCTTAGACTGTTGGATGTTCATCTTCAGGCAGGACAACCACCCTAAACGTCTAACCTGCACTAAAATCAAACAGTTTAAATCAGTGGCCTCAAGCTCAATATCAAGGACCAGTTAACATGCAGATGTGTCCCTTGTCCCTACTCTCCAGAATTAAAAGGCCAAACCACTTTTTTTAATCAGGTCATGTTGGACTCAGGTATGTTGAAACAGAAACATGTCTAAAAGCGTCAAGATACCAGCCAACAGGAGTGGAGTTTGATACCGCTGGTTTATATGAATGTGTTGTTATATTTTACCAGAGGATTATGAATATATTAAGTAACTAGAACTGGAAGTTTAAACTAATTAATTGGTCATTCAGATATGAGGGTAAAATCAATTAGTTATTATTCCTCAAATGATTATAACCGTAATCTTCTTATACCAGGGTTCTTGGCTTTTTACTCAAGGGGGAGCTTCTAGGTTCAGTCGATGCGATCTAGTTGCCTTTTAGACATCACCACCCAAAGAAAATGTCTTTTTATTTAACAGTCAACCAAAAAAGGGGAATCTTTCCTATGTGATAGATGGTTTACTGTATAAAATAACCATAAAAGAGTATTGTTTTAAATGGCATCTTTATTAGCTAACAATTGTTACAAACGCTAAACACTGAAAATAAGCACAAGTAAATAAAACTAATAAAAGAGGGAAAAGGTGAGTCTTTTCAAGAGTCTGTGAGAGAGGTTCAAGCTTTAAAGCTTAATGCATTTAAAGTGTCCTAAAAATATAAGCTGATAAATTTAATTCAATCTATTTTTATTTATATAGCGCCAATTCACAACATATGTCATCTCAAGGCACTTTACAAAGACAATTCAATCAAATCATACAGTCACAATGGTTCAGAGTTTTCTATCTAAGGAAAACCAGCTGATTGCCTTATTGACTCGACAGCAATCCCTCACTCCAAGTATGCATGTAGCAAGAGTAGAGAGGAAAAACTCACTTTTAACAGGAAGAAACCTCCAGCAGAACCAGGCTCAGTGTGAGCGGCCATCTGCTGAGGAAGACTGGGGTTCAAGGAGACTGAAACAGGCAGACAGAAAGAAGCAGAGATATAAAAGATAACTGTCATCGAGCTCCACAGGCGGCCACGTCCAGGAAAGACACAGCCAGGCACACGTGTTCCAATCCAGCTCTTATGTCAGAGGATGATAGAGAGCACATTCAGTTAATCACATTAAGAGAAACAGGACTACAATGAAACACAGACCAAGCTCCAACCTCTGTAAACCAAGGTGTTGATGGTAGCAGCACAGCTGATATTTCCAGAACGTAGTCACAGCCCAACAGGAACAGACCAGATGAAGCTACTATGATGAGAAAAAGCAGACAAGTAATGCAGAAAGGGCGACTCGAGATAGAATGAAGTAGAATGAGGAGCAGTGATCCCTATGTGATCTAGCAGCCCGAACACAGAACATATACAGAAATTAGTGCAGGCTAACTTAACTTTTCTGGATGAGGTCTGAGAAAAGGAAGACCCACAATAGCGCTAAGTTAGAGATATGAATAGACCCTGATGCAAAGATATTAAATGCATTCTGAACAATGAAGTTTCATTTGGTTTTACAGTGAAAAATGAATAATGACTCAGAAATGTATTAATTACAGTAAAGCTGAAAGAGAATGGCCCCAGGAGGTCCGGTTTGGTCGGGTCCAGCTGAAACAAACGAACAGTAAGGCTCTACAAATGTGGCCTACAAATGTGGTCAGGCATTAGGTTGCTTGGGACTAAAGATATTTGCAAGTCTACCTTAGTATTTTGTCCAGACTTTCTTAAACCCATCAAAGTTAAATCAGAATGGTTATTCTATATAAAAAAACACAAACATATGCAAAAATATCTATTCTACAACAAGGAGGAATGTTACTGTTGGCTCGTTGGAACGGAAGTGCCCTTCAGCTTGGTTTGGCTCTGTTCTTTTCAGTTCAGAGCCCCAGTCCTCGGTCCAGTCAATTCATCTGGAGGTAACTCTCAAACAGATTTGGATTAATCCAACGCAATAACAACAGGCAACTTTGTAGAGCTTAATTTTATAACTAAAATTAAGCTTCCCTGTTGCTATGGCAACTAAAGTGTAGCTGTGGCTCACACCAGGCAGTTTTCAGGCACGTGGCGGAGAAAGCCTCACAGTTCGGCTCCTCTGCAAACAGCAGTTGGACCCAGCTTTTGGTTCCATCGGTATAAGCCATTGGTCGACCAGAGCTGGATAGCTGCTTCAACAAATGGGTTTTACAAAGACAGTCACTACGTCCATGTCATGATCCGTCTGTCTCAGTGTGATTTTGAAGTTTCCTGTTGTCTCTGTGCTCCCTGTGTCGTCCTGTTCTTCC
>JAUZNJ010122781.1:0-18952 GCA_034780135.1 Jordanella pulchra
TATAAATGATTTCTACTGCTGAGTCTTATTTTGGAACCGCTGACTGAAAGGGACTCACTTGAGCAGCTAACTGAAAACATGCAGAAAATACCACATCCCTCAAGTGAAAAACTTGAAATGAAGGCAATTACGATTTAGGAGATAGTTTTATGAATTTCCAAAGCTAAGCAGTCTGGTCCGAACATGATCTATTGCCCTTCTCATGCCCAAACTCCATTTGATCTATGGTCGTATTATCTATAAGGCTGTCTTACAAGATTCTTTTTTAGAGCCAGAAACAGTGTCAGACAGCAAAACAGATTACATGTTAGATTCAATCAATACAAACTTTATTTACTGGGCTTTGAAATGTGATTCTCCTTTTTCCCTGACACTTATGTAAAGACGCACTATCTGAAGGTTTGGGTTGTTATCGGTCTTCTTGTCCACTGTGCTCTTTGCCCGCACACCGTGCTGCCAGCACTGTTGGTTTCTCTCCGCCACTTAGACCTCATACCCATAAGCAGGGATCCAGAATAGTGGCCGCTTAAATCCGCCCACTGTAACACCCACTTCATTACTGGGACGGGATGCGTGCCTGCTGAGTAATTGTAATAAAACACAGTGGGCAGCAGTCCCATAAAACTGCCTCTAAATATGGATGTACAACCAAAAACAAAAGCAAAGGGTTGCAGAAGCTGCAGATCTCTGCATCCAAACTTCTCAACCGTAGCTACCACTGTGTCAGAAAGCTGGTCTGAGCTTATATAGCCTTTTTTATTTAATTTAATTTCACTCAAATGCCTCAAAATTATCCACAGTTTGATGTGAGTGGGACACAAATTGGCTGATAAGAGCCAACTACATAAGAACATGGCTTGATTACAGTTTCATAAGAAGCGGTACGTTGTGTTAATCAGTGGTGGAGCGAAAGAGACATGTTTGGGATTGTTGTTAAAAGCGATAAAAGTCAGATGCGTTTTTTTCTTTTTTTAAATGTATCTTTATGAACCGTACCTGAAGAAAAGGTATGCATTACAGTAAAACGATATGTTTATCACTTTCATGTAGAAACCAAACCAGCAGACTTTTTCACAGCCATTAAGAGTTCAAATGTTTCTTGAGATCTGGGCTGCAGATGATGCTTTGGATATTTTCTACTTCATTTTACCATGACTATTTATCATTAAGAGAAACTATGTACTGCACCATTCATTTATAGAGGCAGTGGTTTTAATCTGGCAAAAAATGAAGGGACTCCAAGAATATCTTTTCATGTTATTATTTTTAGTAAAACCCTCAAAACTTTTTATCAAATAGGTTATTGTTGGTTGATGCTTTTAAAGAGAGAAAAAAGCACTAGTTGTTAGTTTTAATACATTTATTAAATAAAAGAAAGAAAATATATTTTTTTGTACAAATCCAAGTAAAAACTGTCTCATTAAAATTTTGATTCATCTCTACTCTTTAGAAATTACTTTTGCTTTTTATTTGTGACCTAAAATTTCCATGTTTTAGAAGGCTTTATTTTTCATATGTTTTTTGGTTTACCCTAAACACTTTTTGGATTCTTAGACGCCATGTAAAAAATAGACATGAGAGTTCATCATGTAACTAGAGGCTCTTTGGAGAGCAATCAAAGTTGGCTTGTGGACAAAAAACATCTTTAAAATAAAGTCGGGCTGCTGAACAGAAAAAGGAGACATGAAAGAAAAAAAATCTCTTTATAGAAAGGAAATAAAAAAATTAAAAAAAACTTATTCATCATGTCACCCCTAGATTTTAATTCTTTATGTTGTTAAATAATCGTTAATGCAATCGACTGTTTATGGAAATTGTAAAAGGGCTGATTTGATTTAGATAAAATATATCCTTCATTACGCGTTTCAATCATTTGTATTGTCCCTTAGTTACCTACAGAGCCTGATTAATTTGTTCCAGCAGTCTACCTGCAACCACTGACCCATTTCTGTCCTCAGTTAAGGAAATATTCTGCATGTATCTAAAGGGAGTTATTTCAGGTCTTTGCTTTGATGGTCAGCTTTCATTTATGGAGTTTGTGTAAATGAATCAGAACCTAGTGCTGCTATTTTTTCAATATACCCCAAAATTAGAGACATTTTAGGAGATTTTCCTTCTCTTTCTTAGCAAGGAGTTTAGCCAGGGGGCACGTTCTTAGACATGGGGGATTTCAAAGCCTTGTTTTTGGGTAGACACTTTGTGCATCTGGTGGATGGAATGAGGGTTTAAACCATTACTGCGATTAGAGCTGCCTCTCTATGATCTCTTGAGCTTGCTTACTGCTGTTAATAGCTGTTTCCTCTCTATTTCCTTCCATCTTTTTTTTTTCTTTTTCACTTTCTCTCTTTCTCTCTCTCTCTCCCTCTCTCCCTGAATGATTTTTATGCTTTGCTAAAACATGTGGGGGCGTTGAGAGAGGATTTAAATGCAACGATCCCCCTCCTCTTTTTTCTCTTCCTTTTTTTTTGGTGAATCTTAGTGTTCTTCTCTGCAAGCCTCTGATGACGACAGGGCAGCTTTAAGCCTGGCAGTGCCCACGGCAGGCTGCCGTCTCAGCACTGCCCACTCTCCTCTGTGTTGGCATGCCGGAGAAAGCGAGGGTGGGGTTCCTCTCTAACAGACCCTGTCATTCCCAGGAAAGCCTACATGTCCACCCATGCAGGATTCCTGACAGGTCTTCATATTGGGGATGTTGGAGCACTCAGAAAAGGATTGATTCCTAGCAGGTGGTAGCCCTTTAATCAGTTCAGGGTCAGCAGTTTATCTCTGAAATAACATACAAATGCCTCCCTTCATTCCTGTTTGTGACACTAAGGGTCCAAGAAGTATAAATCGTTTTTCTTTAATATCTATTTAATTGCACATTCAGTGTGATCTAGTGGGTGTTTTTGGCTTTGATGGATTAAAAAGGCAGAATTGCATGAAGTTTTTTTTTTCTTAGCTAATATTTTGTCATTATAATAAAGTGTTAAGGTGACATATATCCTGCTCCAATCAACCCTAACCCATTACTATATAATGCATGTTTGCTTCTGAAGAGGAAGGATTTCCAACATTCTCCTACTTGGAGCACTGGATTGATTAAACATGTTCATCGCTATGAAACCAATATATTTCCACCATATTGTTAGAAAGGAATATCTTTGTTTGCCTCTATAAGGTTTTCAAGTGGCGCATGTAGGTTCTTATTCAGTCTGTCACAGATCTGATAGAAAACAATAATATTTTTCTTGTAAGTGCTTTTATATTATCTCCTATTTTTCACTCTTTTTTTTTTTCCCCTGTTATCACTTTTCACTTCATTTAATGCATAATTTGTTTCTTATTGACCCAAGAGGGTAAGCAGTTGTGGTTTTATTTTGTTGAAAATTACAGTTAAAATACAGTAGGTTGAAGCATAAAAATGCATGTAGTGAAGCGCTAGGTTATATCAAACCTATGCTTTATATTTATGTTTATGACCTACTACTATCTAGAGTGAGTGTATTGGGGATAAATACTCTATAGCGTATAGTTAACATTGCGTATGGATAAAATTAGATACACTGACCATCATATCTCAGTTTTTTTTTAATTTAATTACCACCTTGCTCTCTGGGTATAGTTTAAAATATGTATATAATACGTATGTATGTATGACTGCCCCCTAGTGGTCATATATTTTTTATCTGCATTAACTGAGGTAATTCTTTATCAGTGCAGACAGAGCATCAGCACAATGTAGTACGACAATAATTTTATCATAAAACACAAGCCAATCTTTATACCATTTAAGAAGTTGTTTCATCACTGCCAGTTTTGAATTTCAACATTCTTTTCATGTAATTTATTTACATGTTTAAAAGAATTTTGACTTAAACGGATTAAATTGCTAATGCATGCAAGTTGCATGTTTCTGTACGGTGATGCATCACACAGTAGTGACTCAAAGTCATCACTTATTCGCCATTTATTAAAAAGGCAGTCAATCATTTTTGTGAAAGAAACAATTCACTGGATGATGATCATAAAATCCGCCGATATGATTAGATCTACTTCTATGAGGAATAATAGACATGACAGCTCCTTTAATGAAAATACCACTTCATGAATATTATTCAGTATTCATTCAGACTGTCTCTTATCAGTTCATATACATTGACTGCATGAACTGTTTAAACAGAGATTCATAATCTGCATGAGAAGTGCTGCTCTGGATACTTAGACAAACACACAAGATTAAATTTCTATTTATATGAGCCACGGCATTCTTAGATTTGGCAGAGAATCACTGCAAGATCTGCAGATGACTGTTGTACTTTGGCACCGCAGGAAGCCTGTACCTTTTCTTTAATGTTATCAGATCAGCTTGGAGAAAGAAGAAAAAAAAGATTTAAAGATTTTTTTTTTATTTACCATCAATCAACTTAGCTAAAACTAGGAAACATATTCGGGTTTCTACATATACATTGCAAAATATTTACAACCCTTGAACAATTTCACTTTTATATATATATTTGGTTTTTAATTTTATATATATATATATATATATATTTTTTTTTTTTTGTTTGTTTTGTTTTTTTTGCAAAAACATAAATCAAGAGAATTGGCTTGCATTTATGTTTGGAACCCATTTTTTAGTATCTATATAGTAGGTTTACATTTTTAGAGATAAATGATCCAAAATTTATAAGGTTCAGTCTGATTACTTGGGCAGCACCGGTTTAAAGAAGTTTTAAGTGATTGTATTTTTATATCATATATTTTTTATTTGGTTTTTAACCACGTTCAGGATTTTTTTTTTGTTTTCATTTTTAGCCTCTAAATTTGTTTCATGTTGAATTATAGTGTGTTCATGACCCTTTCTTGCCCCCGCCAAGAAAAAGCATCCCCACCACCTGATGCTGCTACCACCGTGTTTTATGGATAATACTGTTGGATTTAGTCTCAGACATTACTTAAATTTGTGCCAAACATGTAGGATTTACAGGTATTGGACTAAAGTGAAAGATGTTGATGAAAGGTAAAACATGACTAAGATTTAATCAAATCCAGTTGGACTCTTTTTACTATTTACATATTGCATGTAATATGTACATAAAAATGTAATATGTAAATAAATAAATCTGATTGCTCTGGATTTATTCAATTGTAAGTTAATCAAAATTCTTGTTATTAAAAGGGAGTTTAGGTGCTTTGAGATGGCATAATGTGTTCATTGTTAATTGGCGCTATGTAAACAAAATGAATTGAATTGAATTAAGAGAAGCTTTTTATTATTTATTTGTGAAACCTGTTTAAAACAAGTTTAATTTTCTCCTATTAAATAGTTATTTTGGGTTTGTAATATGTTTTAGAAAGACTATATGTGAAAAGGTAAACTTCTGCATAAGATTTAGTACTTAGCAAACTTCTTTTGTGGACTAATGTCCACTTTAACCCCTGTATTTGTGGAATATTTTTCATGAAAGACTTGTATGTTGAGATTCACTGGTATTCTGTCAGGCTTGAAACCCATACCAATTAACACTGAATCTTTGAAGAACTGCTACTCAGATATTTTTTTCCTGTTCCTTAATTCAATTCAATACATTTTTGTTTATATAGCACCAATTCACCATACATGTGATCTCAAGGCACTTTACAGAGACAATTCAGTCAAAATCACACAGTTACATTGGTTTAAAGATTTCTATCTAAGGAAAACCAGCTGATTGCATCGACTCATTGACTCGACAGCAATCCCTGACCCAAGAAGCTAAGGTAGTTTACTTTTTTTTGAGTTTTCTATAGTTTTAAAACTCAGTAATCTAAAAGTTATAAGTGATCAAGTTAAGTTTGCTTAAGAACCAGATGCTTGGCTTAATGGCATTTTGCCCAAAATGTTTTTTGTGCTTCACATTTGTGGTCCGGCACAGGGTTTAGTTCCAGTTTTGTCCCAATCCTCTGATTCACCTTCTTTAAGAACAGCTTCAGGGCTTCTCATAATGCTTAACTCTCCCTAAGCCGTCCCCCTTCATCTTTATTGTCTTAACTCTGCATGAGTTTCAGAAAGGAAAATAAAGCTTTATGCATGTTTGGTTGTGTAGAAAGTAAAGCACATTTTACATGAAAACCCTGTTAAAGTTTTCTTCGGTGTATGTTTTTTACCCTTGCTTGTTCCCTTTGTATTATTTTAGTTTTTGATGAATATATTTACATTGACATTAAGAGTCAGCTTACAGTGGAAGGGATCAGCTCTATTGATGTGTTAATTGATCTGAAGGAATGATAAAATTCCTTTTTTTGTTGGTTTCCTGATCCTGTAGTTTGGAAACATCAAAAATGATATGCAAATTATTTTCTAATCCCTTTACATTATTTGTTTCATTTTGCCCTGACTCTTCACACCTAATTTCTAACACAGCAGGATGACAGGCGGACACCCTCAGATTGCTAATTTTTCAAATTGAAACAAAAAAGAATTCCTCATCCTACTTTTTAGTATGCTTTTTTTTATTTTATTTTTATTCTTTTTATGATATTAAATTGAATTTCACAATGAAGCTGTGGAAGTTTTCCACTGTTTAAGCAAGTTTGAAGCTGTTTCTTTTTTTCTTTGTGTATTATCTACCAAGCTTCAAACAACAGATTAACAGTCGGGAAAAACATTGACCTGTACAGTTAAAGCTATAACATAAGCTAAAGCAGGATAAGACAGCTGAGTCTAAGCTGTGAGAGGAGATGAAATTGTGACCAGTTTTTTCTCTAGTTTTGTTGTCCCAAAGGTTGGTGTTTGAAATAATAAGGAAGAGGTGGGATGGTCTTAGATTCAAGAAGCTTAAAATGCAAAATCTCAAATAAGCCCAATTTTTTTCGAGCCAATCGCTTTGCGTTTTGGTGGGTTTGTGCTGATCGTCTCAACTGACTCACACACCACCCCTCCCCAAATAAAAACACTGGAGATTTACGTTGCTTTTCAAAAAATGTATCTAGACATTTATCCAGCTTAATCTTCTTAACATATTAAAGTGATTTGTTTCACCCTGAAGTGGCTGAACTTGAGAGCTCACCGCCCCTCATGGCACTAAGACCCAAGAGGCATTGTGGACACCTTCAGCTCGTGAATAAGAAAAAGGTGGGCAGGAGTCAGCATGCTTCTTAGCTTTGAAGCTATTGCTGTCCTTGCTGTGTGTCCATTTTACTTTTTTTGTTCTGTTATTAGTCCAACTGTTGCACTCAGTCAGGGTTCTTAGGCACATGGCTGTGCCAGTGCTGCCCACACTGTGGTGTGGAGGTTTGGAGCTCTCAGCTTTTGAGCTGAACTGAAAGAGCTTTCTCACAGAGTAGGTGTTGGCATGCTGCTTTGTTTCTTTCTGTGAATGTCATGAAAGGTATGGATAATGAGAAAACTGAAGCACAGTGATAGCACGATTTATCTGGGTGCCAACTTTGTGCCTGACTTTAGAATTTGGCATTTTCAGATAGAGGGTGTGCTTAACCTTTTCCTCAGACATGAGACAAATCTAAGAATCAGTTGTGACAGTTACAATGTGGTTTTCATTAAAACATCACTTCACAAGCCTGGCAGCTAAAAGGTCCTGGTTAAACTCAAGGGCTGCAAATGTCCCTATTTGGCATTATGCTTTATGATTGCACCTCAGGGCTTTAGTTTGCCTGGATGCATCAGCAGAGCTGTAGATTTACAGATGGAGACATTAATTGTCGCCACAGTTTGCAGCCCTTTATAATAATCACGGCAGTTAGTTTAACATCTGTCAATTTACTTCTAAACTGATGGTTTCGTGGACTAAGTAGTGGTGGTAAAGGCATACAGAATCTCTTATGAGTATCAGAACCATTAGAACTTATTCACATTTTTCACGTCACAGCTTCAAAAATAATTTACTTTGTTAGGATTTAAAATGATGGAGCAAGAAACACAACTAGATCATTGTAAAAGTTAAAAGCGATACTTACTTTTCATCATTAAAGAAATCTGAAAAGTGTGGCATGCATTTGTATACATCCACCTCAAAGGAATTATTTTTTGCAGGAGTTACAAAGTCCTTTGGGGCGTGTCTCCACCAGCTTTTCACACATAATGACTAGAATAGAGTGAACTCAGTTAGATTGAAATAAAATATAAATGGATGTAAATTTTAACATAGGTTCTCACTTTATTTCAGTCAGTGACTTAAACTTGGCATTTTCTTTAATCTGAATCATTAAATCCCATAGCAAGACACCGCCACTACCATGGTTTAAAGTGGGCTTTCTGTACAGTGTTTTCAAACAACAAAATGGCTTTTTTTTTTTAAATAAAATAAATGGATTTCCTCCTCCCACTTTCCCATAATGGCCAGACTTCTGGAGTTCTTGGCAATTATTTGTGCACACAAAAGAATCTGCCACCTAAGCTGTGATCTGTGGTTCTCTGCGGTTAATCCATCGTTTTCAATGGCTTCTTCTCCAATCAGTCCCAACCATCAAAGAAAATCAACTGCAATAAATTATGAATAATAGAGCATAAACTACAGTCTCTTTTAAATCACAAAATTGACACATTTAAAGTTTATTTATTTTAATTCTGTTAATTTTACTGTTCAACAGAATTCAACATTGCCATCAATACATTTTAAAAAGAATCACTCTCAAAATGGGTCATTTGTTCATTTATTCAATTCATTTCTACCAGAACCTCCTTTAATTACTTAGTAATAAGTAATTTCTTTACTTAATAAGTACAGAGTTTTCTCATCTTCACTATTTTACAGTGCTCTGTTTTGATATAAAACATGGAATCGAAATAAAATACCTTTAGATTAATGATCAGATTAGATTAATTATTTAATAATTTAGTAATATTTTAGTAATATTTAAAAAAAGAACAACTCATTTGATCAATCTAAGCTAATAATACCATTTAGGTAATGTAACCACTAAAATAAGAAGTTTTTAGTTCTTTAGTTTTTCTATTTCAACCTGAAAATGTGTGTTTTATCTATAGCTTTCCCACCCCCAGGTATTGATTTTTTTTTTTTTTTTTTTTACAATACATGTGGCCACATATGCTGGGGTGAACGTCACACAATTTAAATGATTACAGATAATGAGTGTTCACACCTGCTTGATGAAAAATACTTGTATAAATGTGTTTTTCTTGACATGGTTGGTGAATTGTTTACGCGGATAATCTAAACAAAGTAATTAATTTAACTGTCTTCTATACTTTTTTTAATGTCAGCACTAATTGGACGTGTGCAGTTATTAATTTACAGTGTTGCATCAAAGACTGGAAGACAGCGGTCTCTGTTTTGAATGCACTGCAGCACATTTTATAACCATGTACTTTTCCTGTTAGTTCACATCATGAAATGATATGTAAGTGTTCAGCGCTCTTTTCTCTTATACAAACTGGCAGCTACTTGACCCCTTGTTACTGGGACTGAATGTCTGACAGGTGTGATAATCATACACTGAGGGAGTCCATACAAAATGCTGTTGAACTCACCACAACTCCACACAGTCGAGCACTTCAAACAAACTGTGAGTGGCTGCTGCTTTTTTATACCACATAGAATAGAAGAAATTGATTGCAACTGGGAGGCTTAGCACTGGGTTTCCACTAAATTGTTTTTTTTTTCTTTTTGTCGACAGCTACAGCTTAAATTTAGATTTCCCCCTCTGTTTTTATTCTGTATGTTTTTATTTCTTTGTCCAAATCCTATTGAGTGGTGCTCCAGGTTTTTCCTTGAGTAAAAAGTTGATATTATTGTGAGGTTAGAAAAAGGACGTTTTTTGAATGTGTGCAGGAATGTAGATTTCTCCCCCCCCCCCCCATGAAATCCTAATTGTGCCTCTGAGGGCTGGTAGGGTATCTGTGCTCAGCTCTGCTCAACAGGATTTGTGTCTGTGTATGTTAGAGAATGTCTCTTAGCCTGAATACGGATATAACCCTTTCATCGCACAAGCTGCCGATTTTTCATATTTGCCAAGCCTGATCCTGTTCATCTTTAAGTTTTTTTGTTTTCTTAAAATATTTAATATTTCTTTAGAATTGATACAGATTTTTTTTTCATTGATGATCCATATTAAAAAAAACTTGCCATTAAGGCAGGTTTAGACTATAATAAGTGATCATATAGAGGATTTATAACAGGTCTAAGCAGCATCTGTTCTTCTTGTTCCATCTTTGCAAATCCAGGATAAGATCCTCTCTGGCTACTGCTACATATCCCCTGGAGTTGATCTGTGTGAGTTATGCAGTTTGGTTAACAAATTGAAAAAAGAATAACTACAACAAAATACATATGAAGATTATTTCTGGAGTCATTAATTGCCACTTGAAAAGGGATTTAGGATTAGCATTCCTTTACATTACTGTCACCTGTCTCTCCTCTTCTCAATTTTGCTTCAGTTGTTTTTTTCCTAATTTCAGTATCATTGCAAGTTGGCAAAAAAAATTAAGAGAGGGTGATTTATTCAAATGAATCATCAACGCTGGAATTGATTCAATATGTGCCACATTCAGATGGGTGCTATATTATTCCCCTGGGGAGAGGCAAAGATGGAGCTGTGGAGCTGTTTTATTTGTGCTGTCTTGATCAGTATGTCAGGCACAGACACTGAGCTTGTTCTCAATGAAAGGACGAGCCCTTGAACCATAAACCTGTACCTCCTCTGATAACAGTTCTTGCATTGTGATGTAAGTGCCATTCTCTGTGATGTCCTCTCTGACAGCGCTAAATATATCAATGTGCACAAAATTGTTTGTCAGAAGAATCATTTTATTTCATCCTGTTCTCCAGACTAAGGATTTTTTTTAGCAGCAATGCAACATATTGTTCAATGTGTTGAGTTGCATTTCGGTTCTTATGGATATTGTCTTTTTGTTAAGGCTTCGAAGTACAGCTTATTATTGTGGATTTTTTTTTTTCAAGCTATGCTTCTTGTTTTCCTTCATCTAAGACGTTTTAGGTAAACTAATCTACTATGTTTTAGTTTATTTTTATCAGCTATTAGCTGCCATTAGAGAGTTCAACGACATAAACCAACCAGTGTGTCCAGTTTTATCTAAAAAACAATTTGATACTATTGCTGAAATTGATTGCATTTAACCTACTTTTCATAGTATTTTATGTTGGACTCAACTGTCGCTAAACTAAAACCATACAGTTGTGCGCGTTGAGGGTATTGGTATGATAAGTTTGAATGTCGTACAACCATCCAAACCGCTATTTGCACAAAATAATACTGCGGACCCTTTGATGTCAATTATAATTCACTATGCTGTGTCGCTCTACTGGTTTTTAAAAACATTTGCCTCCTAGCTTAAAAATAAAATCCATTTAACCTTTAGATGAATTTTCAACAATTTTATTAAATTTTATAAGCTAATATTGTCCTAAATGACTGAGAATCCAGACCTGCATTAACCTTATCTATGAGTTTTTAACTGCACTTAAAGGAGAAGAGATATTTCCCTCTCTGAGAGAATGACTAACTATACAAATGTTTAATTTTAGCTACACAACACTAAGGGTGATTAAGGGTGGCTGTGGAATAGTGAAAAAAGTCTTATTTTAGTTGGAAATTTAGAGGTTTGATGCCGTCTTCTCGGCCACATTTCCTTTTCCACATTTCATCAAGTCATCAGGTTAACACTGAACTCCCTTGTTGAGATGACTGGAGTCTGGTGTGCTGCTGCTTGGTTGGAAACAAAACCAGCAGCCACACGGCAGTGGTGGAACCAGATTGACACCCCTTGTTTACTTAGACTAAACATTAAAAGCTAGCCGGCAATTCAAAGTGGGAAGGTTAGCAAGGAGTCTTTGTGAGATGAATATTCAAAGTTCAAAGGTCATTTCAGGCTACAACATCATTTATGTTGTACTTTATGTACTTAAGTGTGATTTCCACTTTTGGGACCTCTGACGTCTGAAATTGCCGCATCGTCCTAAGCACTTCTTGAATTACTCAGAACCCGTGATGACATGGCCCTGATTGTCAGACGGGTGGGCTGGTGACACTGGAACACAGACGGTGTTTGTCTGTTTGAAATATTCTTTTTCAAGCTTCTAAGCCCAGGGCTGTCCTCTCTCCCAGTCTCTCAACACCCAGCTTCGCCCACAGAAATAAGACTTCCATACTGGAAAATCCGGCCGTTCAACTGGCAGTCTGGACTAGGTTCAGCCCACACGACAGGGACCCACCACCATCGCCACCACTTCCACCCCTTTAATAGGCACAAGAGTTTGCCACCCCATGTAGATGCCTTTTGGTCGACATCCATGGATGGCGTCAATAGCATCTTCCTACACAAAAGTGACTGAACGAAGGGCACACAAGAAAATGTGGGAATAATTTACACTTTCTCACTGTACTACCATCAGAAACCATAATTAATCATGATAGAAAAAAGGTGGAAGCCATCTTGGCTGGTGAAACACGCAGTGCCTGTGAACAGCCCTGACACCTTTAACAGCTCCAATGGCCAAATAGGAATGGGTGTCAGAGTGCTTACAACTGAGCTCCCTCTATGGCAGCATGTTTCCCTTCACCCACAGAATTGTGTCTGCTTTATGATGCTTGTCTGCGACCACGCCATAAAGTGTAACTGTCACACTTTTATCTATTCTATTTGCACAATGTGAAACAGTAGACAGTCCATGGAAATAAGACTGAAAATGTTTTTTTTTTCTGTCTTTCACTCTTAGCTGCCAAAATAAAATGTGACAAAACAAACTAGATTCATTTCACAACACTAGTAGTTTTGATCATTTCCTTTGAATATTTTGCTTTCTTGACATGCACATTTACTTATCATTATTAGCTTTGCACACATACATAAAAAGAAAAAAAAACACTTCTAAACATGATTCCTATATATAGAGAACGTGCTCACACTTTAACTTTTAAAGCCATCTCGGTGGTAAAACAACAGAAAAGTAGCCGATCTTTGACTCCCGGTGTGTGACATGGCTGACAGATTAATTATGGATATCAATCCAGAGCTGTAATTTTGCCCTGTTTGACTTTGTTTGTTCTCAGCAGTCAAACTAAATGACAAAAATATTTCCCTTTTGCCTCATTTAGCACAGACGGAGGCTCACTTTTCCCGGCACCTGGCCACTTGCTTCTTCGGTGTACCTGTTAGCTGGAGTTACTGTGTCTGAGCATGTGCATTTTGCAGAAATGCTTTCACGGTAGTGAGTAGGTGTATGTGTGTAAAGCCACCACTAGAAAGTGTTGAAAGCCTCAGCTAGCAAGATCGCATCCAGGGTGACTAATAAGCTTAACATGAGCACGGCTGTGTTCGCAAACATGGTGCGCTGAAAGAAGTCTTCAATGTTGAGAGAAATGCAGAAACGATTCCTCAGGCTGCTACTAATTCCTTCACCCCCCTCAAGCCTCAATCAGACTGTGAACCATCTTTCTGTTAGCGGTGGATTTATTGCAGAAACAAACTACAGATCAGAAGTGCAAGACTTTAGCAAGAAAGTTTAAGAGAAACCGCATTTAATGGTTTGCAAAGTTTAGTGAGGAGCTGCAGTTTGGAAGGTGAGGAGCAAAAAAAAGGCAGTTGTACTGTTGGCCATGAAATGTATTTCATTGTCTCATCTTGCTTTCTGTCGTGTGTTAATTTGATTAAAAAAACGGCATATTTGCATATTTGTATGATAAAAAAGAAAACAAGATTATGCTATTATGTAAACTTGCGTTTGTATTCTGCCTTTGATTCCCCTTAAAATGCTGCCTCTTCATAGCTCACTCACTCCTCTTTTTGGCTTTCAAACAGAAATCTAGTAGCTGTGTGGCCCTGGAATACGCAGTTGTATCCACACGTGACTTTCCTCTGACCATGTGGCTCCTCAAAGTGTGGATTTCTAAGCCACTTCACACTCCATCCCTGTGTGGGAGGACGCTGCGTTTAAAAATAGGCAGGTTTGGAGGTAGTGAGCAGCGCACTATCTAAAGCACTTGATACAAAACACTGCACTATTGGTATGCTCTTTAAATGTAGTTTTGTAGGACTTGTTCAACAATAAAACAGGGTCTGCAGTGGATTCCTTTAAAATTGATTTCATTGCGCTTATTATATATACTGTAAAAGTTGTGACATATGAGTCACAAACTTCAAAATGCTTTATCGGGATATTATGTTTCAGAGCAGCAAAAAGTAAACCATAATTGTCAAGTCGATGAAAAAAAATATTATCAGTTTTCATTACAAAACAAACCTGAAAAGTTTGGTATTCCTTAAAATGTGCAACCCTAAGTCACCTACGTTGTTGCAGTTACAAATAAGTTATGTTTTTAGGAGAGCTTGTGTGTGTGTAAAGGATAACTTGAAAAGTTATGGATGGATTTAAATGAAATTTTGATCAGAGATGTCCCTTATTACAAGGAACAATCCATTACATTTTGATGATGATCCTGATTCTAATCTGTTAACAGGAACTTTTAAAAAGATTCTCTAATGTTGTTAGATAGGGATATTTGGCGAAAGAAGCAGTTCCCCACTAAACCAGAGGGTGGCAGCCTCACCATCACAATTTTTGGCAAATTTGCTGCTCGTCGGAGGCCTGCTCTCTTTGTGTGTTTTTCTTGTAAATAATTGTATTGGTTTACTCTTCTTTTGGAAAACCTGTGGACTCTACGCTGAGCTAATCATTGTCCCTTATACATGGTGATTTGTTGGTGCATACCGCACTTTATCTGATAGTTAGATTCACTTTTCAATTAGACTGCAACAACCGATATGTGGTCAGCCATTACCAAGTAGCTTTTATTCATATTATTTATATTTTTTTGACATTTATAGTTTCTTTTCAAATCCATAAGTTGACTTTGCTTGTTAAAATACAGAAAAAATATTAGGTATAATTGCTAATACTTGAACTTAGAAGCATTAAGGTTTCTAAGGAGTAGCAGACGAGGTTTGGGGATGTGCCGTTATTAATGACAATGAGGACCTTCATACCTGGAAGGTTGATGACCTGTAGGTGAGTGCCACAGCTCGCTGAATTCTCCATCTCATCTCTGGGTATACTGTCCCTCTCCTCTCTGGATTCAATTACTGCTACCAGGCTGACCTATGACCTCCCTTTTAGCACATCTAACCTAATCTTCTGACCCCGGCGGTGTTAACAGTGGTAAACCTCCTCTGTTGCCATCCGCTCTTGTTCCACTCTCTTGTCTCCTGCTGTTAAACTAACAAGTTGTTCTTTTGTCAACAATCTTAAAATAGTCACTTCTTGTGGATTTATTTAACATCACAACTTGTTTAGACATTTGAAATAATCTTAGAAAAGTTTTATAACAACAAAATGTTTATTTCAGTGATTTAATTTAGAAATTCAATAAATATGTTCTTTATACACCAAGTGATAGGCTGTTTATTTCTGTTCATTTCAATGATTAAAGCATCACAGCATAGAATTTAACCCGAATATTAGATTATTTTAAATGCTTTAAATGATTTTTCAGCACCTGGTATTACTAATACAACCCTTCTTTAAAAACAAGCCTATATAACTTGATTGGATCGGATCTGTTCCTGAATGAGTCGTGCGACTCAAAGCACTGCTTTATGGCAGTCTGGGCTTCAACAGCAGTGCTGACTAAGCTAAATGTTCTCGCTAGGCAGGGTATCTTTTAAATTTGAAGAATTATGGTTCCAATTCCGATTACTTGTTTTGATTTAGCTTCCAGTCCTATCGATTCTTGATTACAGTTCTTTTAAGAGGAATGTTCATAAAGGTTAAATGTTATAAAATAGTCTGATAACTAGAGTTCTGTCTTGATGAAATGGTCTGAACCTTTCAATGAAATTTAATTACTTTAACCATAACCCTCTAACTTTGTGTAAATGTTACTATAACTCCTCACATAGTTATATTTTTGACTAATTTATAAATCGAAACCCTTTGAACTCTAATATAATCTTATGAGTTACATTTTCTCATGCAGCTTTATTGTTTAAAACAACATTAAAACACATTTAGATATATCCAGTTTCTTCTATTTATAGTCAGCAGACAGGGCATCAAAACTAGGAATGCGAAATAAAAAACGTATCGCTTCAAGTAGAATTGAAAGGTTAAAACTGGATCTGAGTGATTATCGATTCTGAATTCCCATCAGTAGCTCCTAGTGGCTTAAGCTTACACAATGCTCCTTAAAAGTTACAAATAATGAAACCCTAAATCCAGTTACTTAGAAGATCTGAATAATACTGAACACCAATGAAGAAATAAAACTTAGAGAGATGATGGCTCATTTAAACGAATGCCATAGTACTTTATTGTACAGTATTTGCACTCGGTACTTTGTCATGTCTCGTTTTGCATGGATTACTGCATCAATGCAGCCTAGTCTGGATGCATTCAGTCTGTGGTTTGGCTGAGATGTTAAAGAAGTCCAGGTTGCTTCATGTTAGCCTCAATCCTTTCTTGTTGGGTCTTGCATGCAATTTTCTTTCCAATAATATGCTTGAAAGAGAGCTTTCTAAAAAGCCAGTTCTTCATCCATGGTGCTTTGTGGCTTACCCTCCTTGTGGAAGGTAAGATGATTGGATGGCCATACCATAATGTTTTTGAATTTTGTTTTTCATCCGCTTGCAGTTATTATCAATGATTCAACGAAATATAAATGGTGCAAAACTTTGTGTACCGCGTGCTTTTTAAGTCATAAATGTATTTTCCGATTATGTTCTAACTCACTGAGATTTACCTTTACAATTATCCTGCAGAAACAAAGAAACTGTTGCTCATTTCTCTTCCCCTGACACATCTACTTCTTTACTGTTGGTTTTAGAGCTCCCATTTTTCAGTATTTTCAGATTGATCTTTCACCCCTCTCTAAGCTGTAGTCGATGGTTGTTAAGCCATGACCGTCTCTTAATCACAACATAGATACCTGTTAATTACCAAACTAGTTCAAATATCTTTTCTACTTAAACAGGGATTTGGGATCAATGCATTTCTTTACTGTGGTTTTAGCTCTGAGAACAGTTGACCATCAAATTAAACATTGTTTGCTCCATGTACAGGGGCTAAAGAAGGCACAGGATAAAGCAATAAGCATACAAAGAGGATTCTGCACAGATGACATGGTTTGGTGGTGGGTCAGGGATAAAACATGAACTTGTAAACTCACAGAGGGGCCTCATTTTCCTTCTGGCTTCTAACTAACTCACCCTCACCCTTCATGGTGTCATCAGTTTGCAGAGCTTCTCTACAAGAGCAGCGATTAACAATCTAATTTTCATCCCCAGCAGAGTTCACACAAAGGTAGTCAAGTAGATTTTTGTCCTTGAAAGCACTGTTTTCCTCATGCTTTTGTTCTTTGCTGTATCTTCTTTAGTTGCTGTCTGTTTGATAATATCGCAGTGAAATATTGGAAATCCAGTATTAAAAGAATGTATTTTTATAAAGATGAAAGTATAAAATTCTTACAATCATATTTAAGGTGCTTCTTAAATTGTCTTCGGAGAAAGGAAGTCTATCGTTCTTTCTACCACCAGCTAGTAGCATTGTCACAGTTTCCCAGTCTCCTCCAGGGCTGATTTGAGCCGACAGCATCTGAGGTGTGGTCTTAGTGGACCGCTTTGCTGTGATCATGGCAGGCAGTGGGAGGTTAATCCCAGGAGAATTCGGACTCAATCTTCCCCCGCCTCCAGCTTTTACCCAAGGCTCTCACATCTCCTGCTGCATAATGACCCGGCAGAATTCTGTGGTACCTGAAGAGATTTCATTCCTGTCTCAGATTCTGTTATTGTTATGACATTTAGCCATTAGGAACAGATCTCTAGCCTTTGTGTGAACATGTAAATTAATGTGAGACGTACAGCAAAGTGAACACAGACACTAGATGTTCAATGTCTTAAAAAATTATTTACACAAATTTAAACTTTTTCCCAGTGTATTATCATTTCAAGTGACAGACCAAATAAACGTTGTGTATAATTGTGAAATAAAGTAGTTTGATCAATTTCAAGCATTTTTATGCTTTAAGCATTTAGAATGAGTGACACGCTTTTATGTTAAGGCCTTTATCACTGATACCTGTTATAGAAATTAGTGCAGCCAGATGCCTTCAGGAGTCACCTCATTAGTAATACTAGTCCATCTCTTTGTTTCCATAGAGTGCCATACAGCTGATTGCCATAACTTTACTGCAATCCAATACACCAAACATGCATGAAGAGACATTGAAGAAGAAAACTCCCATTTTAACTGAGGAGAAAAGGCTCCAGCACCAGGCTTGGTGGGAACAGCCCCCTGTTGCAGCCCACTGGGGTTTAAAAAGACAAGGGCTGACACACAAAAGGAACACAGAACAAAAGCTGAACCAATAGCTATGTCTAAGAGAGAAACGGGACTAAACACAAAGAAATGGAGGCAATTATATGATCTATATTTGATGTTGATGGCAGCAGCCCAGCTGATGCCTCGTTCCTGAATTGTGTCACAGCTTTACAGGCCAGATGTCGCTGCTATGACAAGAAAAAGCATTAAGTTAGAAGTTAAACAAACACAAAAATGGAACATTGCATAAAAGTAGAAAGAAGCAGAGATGAAAGGGTGGACTCTATATCATCCGGCAGCATAAAGCTATAGCAGCATAAAGAACAATTTTCGATAACTTTAACTATAAGCTTATAAAATAAGAAAGTTTTAAAGCAGCATTAACTAACATTTTGACCTTTTCAAGTTTATTTTTTAAAACCATTCTGCTAAACTGTGCTTGAAAAGAAATGTCTGACTTTCATTTGTTCCTTTTCATATAGTTTATACACACACATATATATATATCTATATATATATAGATATAGATATATATACTCTTTAATTAGACAAAGGATACAAACAATTTTATCCACATCTATGTAAACACACACACTCCCCCCCCACAGACAGACAGACAGACAGACAGACAGACAGACAGACAGACAGACAGACAGACAGACAGACAGACAGACAGACAG
>JAUZNJ010122792.1:0-18951 GCA_034780135.1 Jordanella pulchra
GGTAACAACTTTTTAAATACTTTGAACATAAATTGAGCCATTTTAAATTCTACAAGCTCGTCAAATTTGAGAATTCTCGATATTATGAAGAGCGGGTTTGTATGGTCATAATAACCGACATTATGGATGATTCTAATGGCTCGTTTCTGTAGGACGGTTACCGTATCATTACACTAAGAAAAGATTCAGAAAAAGCACGAGAGATTTTTTTAACATTAAGTGCGATGACTTCTGAGACCATCATGCCTTAAAGTACGAGTACCGAGACCATTATTTTATAACATATTACACGTCCAACTTCTTTGTATGTGAATGCATCATCAACATGCAGGACAAAAATGTGGAAAATTATTGGTGTACAATATTTAGTCAAAAATATTTGTCTGTCTACTTTAACATATAAATGAACTCTCTCACATTTTTGTCACTGGACCCCTTGATCTCGTACAAAAAACTTTAAATATTGGGTCAACATTTTTCACAATGTTTTAGGGGTGTATTTGCAGGTAGACAACACTCTTTGCAGGCCAGTCAAGATTCCCCTAACCAAAATTTATACATATGCAGACATGGAAGAGTCCGGAACATCCAGACTCATTGTTTGGAGTGACCCAATGCTTTTGGCAACATCATCTATGAAGTAAAAAGAAAAAGATCCGAGGCTCTGACTGAGCAAGCACACAATATTTCCCTTTAAATTCATTTTTACATAATAAGTTGTTCTTTAGTAAAGAAGCTAGAAATTATGTTGCTTTCAGCAGTATTCAAATATTGGTTAAGTCATAACTGAACCATATTTATTGTGTGTTGCCTTATGTTGTATGAGTAATTATTTACTGTGATTATACATTTTTTATAGAGAAAACCCATAGCTTTAATAGTGATCTTATAACCATTGTTTTACAATGTCTTTTAATAAAATGTATTTTGTTTTCTTAACCTTTTTTAATATTTTGTCAAAAATATAATATCAAAAATCAGAAGTGTTATGTGCTTATTTATAGAGCCATACTCTCAGAAAACTGAATAAAGTCCAGTGCTACCAGTTGCCTGTATTTATTGTACCAATACATCTAATGTTATGATCAGCAGGTCGAACACACTCTTTCCTCACTCTGCTACTTTATCCTTATACTTTCCAATTTTGCATTTTCTAAGCTTTAACCATTTCTCTCTAATTTTTTCCTCTTCCTATAGAAGCTACATCTGGCCTGGTGTTCTGTTTAGCAGTGGCATCGTCCTGGAGGGAGGTCTCAGCTAGCTACTGCTGCCAACAATTTAATGTGTCCTCTTCTATAGATGTTGCACTTGGTCCTGTGGCTCACTCTGTCTCTCTCTTAAGAGATATCAATCATCTAAACTTTTACTATGACTAACTGCATGTACTATATTTCATCCTACAGGCTATAAAATAAGCTCTGAGTTGATCTGATAAGCTGTAGCCAATAAAGGACCCACTACACTCATGAACATTTCACTTTTTTTGTAAAGAAAACACTCCTGGAGCAGTACTTCTGTGTTTCTTTTTTTGTGTGTGTATGCTTTGTCTTTTCAAATCCCCAGTCAGTTAACTAACAGGCCAGGCGGTGAGCCAAACTGTGACTATAGGAGCTGCAGCAAACCACAGCTCATGTGGTTGAACATGTTTACAGGGCAACTTTGTGTTGTGCACCCCAAAAATGGGATGTTTATTAACGAAATGCATGCAAAACTGTTGAAAGAAAGCCATAATGTTTTACTATGAGGCCAGTATGAGACATAGTGAACATGTGAAAAAAAAGATCAGATTCAACCACATGGGACATTTTGACTTGTATGAAAAATACTCAAATCTATCACCCTAAACACTCTATTTCTATAGTGTTTGTGACATAATGCTGTAGGGATTGATTTCCTCAACAAATACAATCTAGTGAGAACTGATATAAATGAATGAATTTAAATTGAAAGGGAAATATTGGACTTCCAGAGACTGTCCTTACAACAGAACAGAGCTAAAACTGGAACTATTTTTCTTTGAAAACGAACATCCAGAAATAAATAAAAAAATAATTGAGAATCCACATAAATCTAGCTGAGATTGTGTGCGTATTGTTTAAGACTTGGAAAAAAAGCCTGTTCCATGATGCTCTCCATCCAATCTGAATGACAGTGAAACAGGGCAAAAAAGTTAGACCCATATGTGTGGAAAACTAATAAATAATAGAGTCCATCCCAAACTTGAGGATATAACAGCACTAAAAGGGGAACTGAATACATGGATACACGTAGAACATCTGGATGTATGAGTTTTCTTCATCTTTGGGTTACACTTTCTTTATCACATGAAATTCAAATAAAACACAATGCGATCCATGGTTTTATTTTGAGGGAAAGTAAAAGTTAGAAGGGGATGAAGTCTTAAATGCCACATAAAGTTCTTGGTAATATTTACTTGACATGTTAAAATGAATAGATGCATCGTTTAATTATATGCACTCAACCAATTTTATAGAGAAAACACGTCATACTGGCATCTTGGGGATATGACAAAATTTCCACAATAAATCATTCGTCTTGCAATGTTCACTTTTAACTTGCTCGCCCTACTCAATTCAGTAGCTTTAAATGAATTAAGTAAAAGAAAAAACAATAAACATACCAGAAATATATATAAATACATATTTGCACCCGAGTTTCTCTGACTCATCTGTGTAAAAAGCAGCTAAATGAAAACAGATCTTTGAAGCATGTTCGCGTAAAACGACTGACTTACTCATAACTTTAACGCTTATCTGTAAAAGATGAGAAAAAAAACTTCTCACTTAAGTGTAGCTCGCTACGCGGCTGCGTAAAATTACCCTAAAAAAAAAGTCAATTTCCCCCCCTTCTCTGCTCCTCTATCCGTCTGTGTGGTGCGCGCTCCTGCAGTCGCGTTCACGTTTGGCAGCTCCACGTCGACATTCTTCCAGCTGCATATAGTGAACTGCTCAGCACAGCACTGGGGGAAGAAAAGGTAAAAGCGGTGGTAGTCACCTAAGGACCAGAGCGCTGCAAGTCCTCGCTCGGACATTCACCGCAGAGAAAGAAGAAAGCTTTGCATGCATTGAACCTGAAGCAACGGCCTACAATGTCGTTTTCCTTTTTCTTAGCTTTTTTATGAGCTGATCTAGACCACCTCGTGTTGGACTGCAGCTGGTTCATTGGCGTCTACCTTTTTCAGGTACAGTATTGCTTACAAAAACAAATTACTGCATTGCATACGTTGGAAACCGTTGCCACGATTTCTGATGGGAACATTGAGTTGTTTGTATTGTGATATCATTTTGCATAACTAAAGTTCCTGCCAGCTGATAAGTCTCTCAACTATCCTCAAACTGATACAACTTGATACTCTTGACCTTCTTGTGCTCATTTTCTTTCTCTCTGTGTCTACATTCTTTGGGGGAATATCTCTCTTTCAGGGGACTTCTTAGTCTAGATAGTTGGTGAGATTCAACAGGTTGAGCTGAGGAAAAGGATAATAATGATGAAAGACGTAAACAGAGTAAAATTTCAATCATCATGCCAGTAGAGAGATTTTGTAGATGTTAGTTTTGCACCCACCCAGATGTCCAAGCTTGGGGGGAGATGCATGATTAAGGGTCATGATAATTGCAAAGGCTTAAACTGTAATTAGATGAGTTATTTCTGTAAAAAGATTAAAGCTGGCTACTGTGTGTGTGTCTATAAAGGAGCCCAATGTATGTATTCTTTAAAGGCCCTGCTTCACTAATGGTTTAGCTCTATTTTGTTCCATATTCATTCACAAATGAAATGTTTTACTAATATAATCAATATGGCTGTCCTACATTCCTCTTGCCTTTTTCTTCTTTTTTTTCTACTTGCAGGTTGGAGGAGCACCTAGTTGCAAGAAGTATAATGTTCCACACAAGGACAAACCTGTGAGGTGGCACTGCTGTGGCTTTCCAAATAAAGTTCTGTGATACACTCAGACTCTAACTGCCTGCAGTCAGTGCATTACAGAACTTTGTTTTGGGAGTGAATGCATCTGCAAACATTTGAATTATAGTTTACAGTAAGAAGTTTTTTTTTTTTTGTTTTTTTTTTTTTTACAAGTTGACTTGTTAAATAAAGTTTTTTTTTTTTTTCCTCTGATGTTTCATGTCTTTTTCTTGTTCCGACTTCTTTTTATGGAGAGTTGGGGTGGTGCTGTGGTTTGATGTGTGTTTCGTCACTTAAGCTCCATAAGCTTATGTTAAAGTATTACTCAGAGGGGAAGAAAGGGTGCCATATGGAAACACTAGTCATGCTCCTCAGGTGACTGAAGGGAGGTGAGGCAGAAAGGTAAACAGTGCTGCCACATGTCTCAGAATCTAATGATTCTGCACTAATAAAACATAAGTCCTGATTTCTTGAGTTTACTTGGAACTCAGTTTTCCTTATGTGGCATTTTATCTTATTTTTCATTCAGGTTTTCAATAAATGTTTCTACAAATGCAGCTTAAATTATCAACCCAAGATATCTGTAGTAAAATATCTTAACATCTGCTAACAGGTTGCGATAACAATACCAGTTTGCATGGTCAGTGGAGCATTTGCAAGCAGTAATAAGCAGCAAGGCATGCTGGGAAATGGTGCCTTCAATGGTCTGGCTCGTTTGCTGTTTAAACAAAGTGTTAGTTTTTACATCACTGTGCAATATGTTGCTTGGCAGAAAAAAACCCTGCAATTTAATTTCTTTGATTTTTGGGAGCACCACTGATTACAGGTACAAACTAAATCTGTCACATAAATTAGAAGTGTTTATTAAAAAAACAAAAATTAAAACATGCTTTATTTTAAATAATATTTTTCTTGTGTTGGTATTAAACTGAATTTCTTTCAAAAGTTCTTGCTGTTTTGTCTTTAACAACAAAATGATGTTTTTTTGGATATTTATATTTTATAAAATGAAAAAGACTGTCGAAAGGCCTCTATCTTCAAACATTGTAAAACTAACCACATTAATAAAATCAAAAATAAATTGTCTTATATACTGACCCCGTGTTCATTGTTGATAAACTGATACTGAATTTTTAAAAGACACTCAGAGTGGGTAGGCCTGGTTAGACAGTAAAACGGTTTTAATCTACCTGGATGTTGTACATAATTGTTCACATAAGAACTACTACATTTTTAGCCCATATTCCTGTTTGTGTAATTCTCTCAGTCCTGCTTTTATCCTTGTTTACTATGCACCACTTTCCACTACTGTTTGTGAAAAGCCACTTGCTTCATAGATTCTGTGTGTGAAGAAGAGTGTCAGTGAGTGTCTGCCGGAAAATCTTCAAGTAAGCAGCCCTTCAATTGCTTGCGTGAGACATAATATAATGTTTCATGAGGTATAATCAAAGTGTCTTTATTAGTTTTATTACCTGTAAGACATAATGATCTGTTGAAGTTTTTGCTTCTTTTTTTTTCCAGACACGTAGGTATAAACAAAAGTGTAAGACAGTGAAGCAGAACCAACAAATATACA
The DNA here is from genome assembly GCA_034780135.1 of Jordanella pulchra. Taxonomy (NCBI): domain Eukaryota; kingdom Metazoa; phylum Chordata; class Actinopteri; order Cyprinodontiformes; family Cyprinodontidae; genus Jordanella; species Jordanella pulchra. The sequence goes on from JAUZNJ010122792.1 coordinate 5,501, forward strand.
TATGTATTGTAATAAAATGGCATCTGCCTATTATGCTTTAATTTCTTAAACAAAAATGAGTGGGTAAAAGTAACTACTCATGAAATCCCACCCTTCTTAAAATCTTTGGGTCAAGTGATAATTAAAACAAACGAATGGATAACAATAATAATAAAAAAACAGTTAAACCCATTGCAAAAGAAATATGCAAAATAAACAATGAAATTTATTTAAAATGTATTAAGGAATCTGGATATCAGATCTATAGAGAGAACTAATAAATGAATAAGATAATAAAAATAAAATCTTCAAATATATCGTTTTTGCTTCATGAACATATATCGTATATGGATTTCAATGTTCTAGGGAGGAAAAAACACCTGTAGCTCTGCCACAACAGCGCAAACCTTCTTGAACTCGAAGTTTCCTACATGTCTTGAAGGCAGCACTCTTCCTCTGGGCTGACCTCTGACAGGCTAGCTCCGTGAGATCAGTCCCCCCCCTCCACAACACGGAAGCAGCATGGCGTCTAACAGCAGCTCCAGCAGGCACCAGACAGCACGGCACAGACTGAGCATCATCGCTGGGCACCTGCAGAGACCCGCGGACAGTGATGTTGCCCTTCTAGCTGCTGACTGCAAAGCCCAGGCGAATAAACCAAACGTCAACACTGGTGACAGGAGCGAGGAGAGGACAGTGCCCAGAAGGAGGTACTAGGCTGTGATGGATCGGTCCATTTGGTTACCTTTTGCTTACTGGTTGGCTTAGATTTTAGTTATAACATGCTAATATAGAGCTCAATGTGCAGCACGTAACCACAAACTGACACTCTATTTATTTAAAGGGTTTATAAATATCGGTAAAGCGGATATCGGTTAGCTTGCTAGCTAACTCTTCTTGCCTACAGTGTAGCCATTCATTTTGCTAGTGGGTGGGTGCGGCTAAGAGTTTGGTGTGTTCCACTTTCTCAAAGTCTACATTTGCAATTTATACGGTTTAATCTTTCGGATTGAGACTCGCTCAGTGTCAGTTAAGTTGAACAAGCCATTGACAAACGTTCACGCAATTGTTTTCTGCTGTTTTTGGCTGATGGCAAATATTACGAAACCATGAGGCGGAGCGATAGCTTAATTTTGCCAAAGCTTTGCTCTTCTATGGCCGCCAAGTTTGCTTTATTCTGTGTTTTTAAGTAATTTACGATTAGCTATGTGATTTGTTTATTCGCGTACCCTGCTTTTTTTGATTCAATCTTTTTTTTTAAGTGGTTATTATATAGTCCCATATATATTTATTTGTGTATTTATTTATTTATGTATATATTGGAGAGAGAAACAGAAAAAATGTAAACGGATGTCAAAAAGTTTTGTCTTCTCGGGTGATCTGATTGGTCAGGACCAATGGTGGCCTGACTTTCAACCTATTATCAGCTGAGCTCCCGTTAACGAACTCAACCTTTATGTGCTGACATCTAGTGTTAGTTTTGCCTAATAGCAGCAAGTCTGTTTTGGCCTTGGTAGGCCTACTATCATTTTTGTGACTGGCGTCATAATGATTTCTCTTTTGTAACATTTTGTCCTCATCACTGCCTATTTTCTTACTGCAGTGTCTTGAGTATAACATAACTTGATTAAATGAGCAGCGAGAGCTTTTTGTTTATTAGTGCTGGGATGACATTTCTTAAGGATAAGATTTTACTAAGCCTTGACATTGAATAAACCTTTCAAGCTGCATTTATTTATTTTTTTTCCTGTAGAGGTATGGCTTTGTTCTCTTGACGTATGGTTAGAATAATTATGAAAGTCGGTTAGATTAGTTTTGGGCATACATTTAAATGGTTCAACAGCCACAGTTTATTTCAACAGCTATAGGTAGTTATACAAAACTAATTTTAATCCACATTTATCCAAATCCACTAAAGTTGAAAAATGCATATATAGGCTGGAACTGTTGATTACACACATGCTTAGGAAATTGGTTAGAAACCAGATGCCCTTTGAAGCCACCAATAAGGCATTAAACTCTCTCCTCTTGACAGATTTTATATAGAACATTGGTTTATTTTCTGACTCTGACTTAATTGAGGTAAACTGCATATCCTTAATAGTTAAGACTATTCCACAAACTTTCATCTTGGCTTTCTTTATATCTGAAACAGATGTTTAGATTTTTTTTTCTCTTTTTGAATGGGAGATTCTATCAAAATTTTCATCCATCTAAATCAAACTGTTACCTTTGATTAAAAAACGTGGTGCTTTTTCTAGATTAAATGTTATGTGATCAAATTAGATCAAAATTCAGCCGTTGGGTAACTCTAGGAAGAGACTTGTTGAAACAAACAGTCGAGCAAATTGATGGCAGCATCATCCTAAGGGCCTGTTTTAGTGATGACGACAGTGAGTGGGATTCATCTATTTAATTAATTGCAATTAGTTATTTAAAATAACTGCTTCTCTATGTGTAAGCTCATGCCCATTATTACTGTTTTTGAAATTAAAGTTGTTTTCTTGTGTGATCATGCAGCAAAACAAAATGACATTTCAATTACATAACCAAATTTTCCAAGGTTAAAAAAACAAAAACAAAAAAGATCAGAATTAGCTTCATTGTGTTCACAAAGAAAGAGTTGTTTGGTTTTCCATCTTTCACTATGTTGTCAACAACCGCAGTATAAAACCCACAATAAAAACACTAGAAAGAATAAGGATGAGTGTGTGTAAACCTTCGACTGGAATCATGGCCACAAGAGGGTGTTATGAAGATACCATCTTCACCTTTCAGTTTTTGCTTGTTTCCATGACCACATACCTCGCTGTAACAGTGCATGCATTGAATGACATCATCATTCTTGGCCTCTGAAGATTCGTCGACATTCTTTCCCTTTCTTTGATTGTAACGTTGAAGCTTTGAAATCAAAAACCTCAATTGCAGGGCATGCTTACTGCTAACTCCACGGATGCAGCGTTAATTGCATACTTCCTCGCAAAAGTCAACGGCTGAAGGCGGAGATAGGAGTTTAAAAGCTGTGGCTTATTTAAAGTGAATTACATCACGATAAGCTTAGCAGACGGATGTAGTACATGCAGAGGAAGGCTTCATTTAACTTTGGTGCTAACTGCAATAGAGTGACTTGGAAGAGATCCTTTGGTCAGAGGCTCATGCTTTGCTCTATTTGTTAATGTTCCTTCATGTAGTGGTTAATGAATAATCAACTGTTTTGTTTTTGGGGGGTTTGTCATTAAAGACAAAACACCTGGGATTCTTATTTTAATAACATTGGAAAGAAGACTTGAGTTTAGATGGGACATTAAAGATCTATATGTGACATAAACCTGCTTGTTGGTTACTTCACTGCAACAGTCCGAGCTTTAATTAGCTTGGGCAGAATAGTCAACATCCTTTTTTTTTTTCTTCTGTGTTTTGTAAATAGAAAGGCATATGAACTAGGGGAAGACAGCAGACTAATTTGAAACGCATTAATCATTCAGTTGAGGACTGAAATTTTCCAATTTTTTTCCTTGATTAGCTCGGATTGTTCAAAAGCTGACGAATCAAGTTTTTTTTCATATTAATTAAATTCTTTAAAACAAACTTTACTTCATGCACCTACATTTGACTTTAATTTAATTAGCAGAGGAGGGTAGATTGGGCATTAATTAACATTTTGAATAACACAAATAGAAATGCACCCAATTACAGCGAAGGCTGATTTCATTGTTAGGCCCCTTGCTAGATGCTTCATACTGAATGACCTGAAATTATTAAGTAAATATAAGATAAACATAAAGATGGAATACATCACATAAGAAATGTAGTACCGAGGAGTTGTCAAACTCAAATCCATATCTAAACTTTCTATACACAATATACGAATTTTGTATTTTAACACAGCAGCCTAAAAATTAATTGATAAAGGTTAATAAACAATTAATATATTTGCACTGTTGCTTTGATATAAATACACCTGAGATCTTAAGTGTGCCTTAACTTTTTAACATGAAAATGGCAATTCTTTATTACATCTATCAGAGTGGAGCAGAGAAATTGTAATGATAATCACATTGCATCGTATCAAACCTGGTGTCCGAGTTTGATTCCCAGCCCAGCATCATTTACTGCAAGTCTTCTCCTCTCTGCCCTACTTCAAGCCAAATACCAATGAGTAAAGATCATTAGAGCCAAAAGAAACGTTTAAAAAAATCAAAATAAAAAACCCCAGCTAGGTACAGAGTCACTCTTTGGCTCCTCTGTTGCTGTTTTGGAAGTCTGTCCACTGGTTTCATGTTGGCATCAAATGGTTTACCGCAAAAGCTCCACTTAATTTTCCTCTGCCTCAGTTTCAACAAACCTCTGCGTGAGCCAGATAAGCAATGCTAAATAATCTCCCTCTCATCTCTTTCCCCAGTCCTTTTTCTATTTGGCTCTTTTCAATAGGTTGCTTATGTCTGACTCCCGGTTTTTGGAAAGCGTTTTTTAAAGGTTTCTGTATATTCTCATGGCGCGGATAAAATCGTGAGCCGCGCACCTTCACAAGGGAATAAAGAGATTTTTACCTCAAAAGGTAAACATCTGTTAAAGAAATTGTTGTTTTTTTTTCTCCAACTGCTTCAGATCATAAACCTTGTTTAGAAAGCAGCTATTGGTTACTTCCCAGGGTGGTTCCTTGTTGTGCCGAAGAGATCTGTAAGAAGAGCTTTTTACTGGAAGCATAAATTTGATTTCAGTGTTTAAATCAAAGATAGTGATAGAGGAATTTATGGCTCGCTGAGAAAGTCTAAAATAGTTCAGCTTATAGAAATGCCTAATGAGTTGGTATGTAAGAATCCCACAGTGTGTTGAACTAAAAATATTACAATTACAGTTTACACTCAAACATTAGTAGAAGTTTGTGTAACTGCTGTTATTTAAGGCAGAAATTAATGATGATTAAAACCTTTGTTTAAAAAAAAGTAACATTTTAAAGATTTATGTTTAATTATGCTTGGAGTAATCTTTTTTTTATTATTATTATCATATATCGACTGAATTAAAGATATACAATGAAATATAAAATGAACATCCTATACACTACTTTACTGTTTGTGTCCATGGCAACAGAAAGATGTCATCTAGCTGAGGCATGTTGAGCCATAATAGGACATTATTTCTTCAAAACAAACAACAGCAAAAAAAAAAAAAAAACTTAGCCATGGGTAAGAACTTGAAAAATAATCTCTCTCCTTCTTTAACCCCCCCAACAACCCAAAGAGGTTGTTTTATTTTGGATACACTGAACACATGCAGTGGCCTGTTGCACAAAACCTGCCATCCTGTTCATTGTGTGGCTTCGCCAGACGGAAACATTAGCAGAACAACTAAAGCGACTCTTTACATGAGTCTTTTTTTGGAGCAGTCTCTGGGCTGGGTTGTGCATGCGTTCTACGTCGACCCTTTCTACAGAGCCAGCATATTAAAAATGGAAAACAAAGTCAGAACACTTCCTCTGTAAATAAAACAGATGGATATTTGCTTCCTCTGGAAATAAAGCACACACACGCTCATTTCACTTTATTAGCCACTATTCTTATGTCCGAATTTAAGTGCATTCATTTCTTTTTCCCTAGAAACAGTTGACGAATGGGGCACCTGACCACAGAAGGATTTTTAATGGTAAATTTAATCCGACCAATCGACTAGACCCCAGCTGGCTTTAGTTGTGCTGAAATGATCCATAACCTCTTGGTTGTGCTAGAAGTGAAGCTCATCCTGAGAAGATCAGTTTGAACGACTGAAAATGCAACAACCTGTCGCTCTTATGTAGGTGGTTCTTAATCTTTAGATTTGGTCCTATTCAAATGCTTATTGTTTTTGTTTTTTTAATGTTTTTTTTTTTTTTTGTGGTTCTGCTTTTTGCAGAGGAATACATGGGTTAAAAAAAAAAAAACAAACAAAAAAACGACTGACATCTTATTAATTAGCTGTCTGCTCAGCTAGCCAGCCTGAAGTCAGCTGCTCTACAGACGTGCCCCCCTGCAGCTTAGCCACTACTGCTTTTAAAACTGCTTCATCTTGATGGAAACTGATTGTTGTTTCTTTCGTTTCCATGTTTTCTTGGGATCATAAATGTTTCCGAACAGCTAACTGTGTCTTTGTTCTCTGCAGGGAGAAAATGTTGCTTTTTTTTTTCAGCCAGCCTTCTGGCAGTGCACAGCAACTGTTGGGGAGGAAAGGCAGTCTCTTGTTTGTCTTCTCCCTGAACATTTGGTCCCTATCTCAGAGATGTTCTTAAATTCTGAGAATTCATCAGATGGAAGATCTGAGCTTTAGAAAACCCAAACTTTTACAACCTTGGCGCCGCAAGCTTCTCTCTCTCTCTCTCTCTCTCTAGATGGCTATATATTTTTTTATTTTCAATGCGTTTCCTTGGCATTGTACTGTTCTAAACCAGCGCACAAAATCTTTTGGTTTGATTGTCACACAGAGCATATAAAACGTGTCCCTGCATGGCCGGCCGACGCTTTTAAATAAACGGAAAAGGTGTTTCCTAATTTCCAAGATTACAACATTTTGGTTTCACGGTTGTCAAAATAGAAATGAATTTATTTAAGTAAAGGGAATTATTGTTTTCCTGCTTTGTCTTGGAAGGGAAAAGGTGTTTGCAGAAATAAGCGAAACCTTTATTTAAAAGCTTAACAGTTTGAAAAGTGTGCAAAGACTTTGTTAGCTCATGGCACCTGAAAATAACCTTTTGTATGTTTTCTTTTTTGATAATCTTTCTGATGTTTCTTGTTCAAACTTAAAAATACGAGTGGATTTGCAGACCTGTGCCAATATTTATTTTTCCACAGACAGGAGATTATGAAATGGAACGGCTGGGGATACAGCGACTCCAGATTCCTCTTCAACAAGAAAGGCCAAGCAGAATTTACAGGGAAAAGGTGAGGTGACAGAATTACGAACCTCTCAGTGAATTTAATCTTTTTTTTTAAAGCTTCCTTCTGTCTGTGTGACTCAAAGTAGGAGTTATGCAGTGATCTCTTTCACAGTCCCTGCTTTGAACCCTGCTTGTGAAGCTAATCGAGCTCTTCCGTCTCCCCCCCCCCCATTAGTGTGGTGCTACTGCCCCCTAGTGGTTGGTATTTAAACAGTTGGTTGTCATTTGAGAAGGTCACCACTTGTGATTCTTTAGACTTTCTGTTGCTCATTAACAGGAACGACCTTCCACCCTATTAAGTTACCGATCATGTTGGATTGGGTGAAAATATTAAATTTACATGTGTAAAAAAAGAACAAAGTAGCTGTTTAACTGGGTTAAAGTGATCAAAAATAAACCCTGTTTGTTATAAATGTTTAGAGTAGGAAATGTAAGCAGAAGCTGAGATGCTTCTGTGTTTTCCAGTAAAACGCAGAACAGGGGGAACTAGACTAACAGGCACAAATGTATACCTTAACAGGATGTTGCAATACAAATTCTTTCCTTATTCAAAAGCATGTGCTAAAAACTGCTTTCATCCTGTCAATCTGTCTACAGTGCCTTTTATTATTTCTGGCTCTTCAGTTTGGAAATCTGGTGACTTTCCAGTTTTATGTTTAGGGTATTAGACCTGATGGACAAAGAGTCTCCATCTTAGTCGTTTTCTTCCAGGACTGAGCGATATTTAGCTCAATCCATCTCTCCATCCCCCCTGATTAGCTTTACTGTCCCTCGTGAGGTAAGCTTGTTCTAGCTGACATGCAGGGTTACACAGAATGATAAAAGCACAGGCCTCTAATCTACTCATACAATCTTTTTTTTTGTTGTTTTTTATTTAATGTTACCAAACAGACATGACATCTTCACCTTTTCTTCGTCAATATTTTCCTCTTACCCTACTTTCATGTACAACCTGCTTAAGTTTTTGGTTGTTATGGCTCCAAACTTGGAAAAGTTGAAGCAGCATAAATATTTACGCAAGGTGCAGTACTAAGATCTGGTCTTGTGCTCCTCGGCTTTTGCTGCGACAGAAGGTTTATCAGGATAAAATCTGCTCCACAGTATCTTGGAGTATACTGCTCCCTGATGAGCTGGCCCAGTCTTTGCCAGCAGCTCAATTATGCAAGGAACAGTGAAGGCGTTCATAGGAGCTGCACTGTCACTGCTGCTCTGCCTATCTAACCTCCCCAGACTCCATACTCTACTTTAATTAGTCACAGATTTATATATATTTTTTTTCCTGCACATTCAACCAAGCTATGAGCGTTCAGGATTTTAGGGCCTGTTTTCAAGTTAATGCTTTGACCCTTTTATCCATCACAGGTATAGATTGAGCGGGATGATCATCCCTGGACTGAAGGACTGGATGGAAAGCACGTTTGGTGCCAATTTGCAGCATAAGACCCAAGCAACAGTAAGTGCACTTATCCCCCCCCTTTTTTTTTTTTTTTTTTTTTTTTTCCATTGTGTCTTCAGTGAACAGAAGTACACAGCAGCTGAAACCACAATGTTTTCATTTGTTACAGCCTGCTCTGAATAGCAGTGCTGTACGGCCTCCTACACTAAATGAGGTCTTTGTGGAGGAGCTGAAGTCTACAGGTATTCCTTTCTCTCACGAGGCGGAAGACCGGGTGTTCCGCGGCCACGGTAAGGAAAGAGACGTCACATTCACCTTTTTAAAAATCTGTTTATTTTTTTTCATTATATGACATGGTTTCTTTATGCTGCAGGCCACTGCCTACATGAGATCTTTGCACTGAGAGAGGGAAAAATCGGCCGTGTTCCAGACATGGTTGTTTGGCCAAGTGAGTGTATTAGTATTAGTAACATTATGGGTTAGCTGGGTGGGGGGGTGTTTCCCCCCTCCACCCACGTAGCATCACTGATCCCCCTGCTGGTATTGTGATTTAAAGGGTTAATCTCTGCAGAGGCAGCAATATTAATATGTATGAGTGGAAGCTTAATAAGAAGCGTCAGGAGGGAGGACGGTTGTCATCCAATCCTCCACAGTCTGGCCCCTCCACAGTACAATCATGAATTATGTTTCTCAGATTGGTTTTCTCTTGTTATAGCTGGCACTATTTTATCATGCAAATCAGTGTTGACTGATGGCTGAAAGTTGATTAGCAAGCTCCCAAATGGGCAGCAAATCACTAAGAAACAGCAGCCAAACTCTGAGGCAAACTAGCATCAAATATTTCACTTTTCAGTCCTTGTAAGCTTAATTATACCTTTTTAATATTTGATCCATGATATTTAGTCAGAGTTTCTCCTTACATCATATATTGTATTTGTAACATTAAAGATATCCTGCTTTTACTACTGATGTCTTATTTTAAAGATTTTAGGCAACATTACAGAAGATTCTTGATACTGAACAACTTGTGTTTTATCTGCTATTTATGAATCTCTAGTAAATATTTATGTTTTAACGGAGGGTCACTTTAAACGACTGTTTCTTTTCTTTCAGGCTGTCACAATGATGTAGTGAAAATTGTGGAGCTGGCTAGTAAACATAATGTTTGTCTGATCCCTTATGGAGGTAGGTCATAGAAACAAAAGTTTGAATCAACCATGTTTTTACATTTTTTTAAATTATCTTTTAAATGAAGCCTGTAAAATGCCATTTTTGTTGGGTTTTTCCCCTCTTGTTGTTTCACCAAATTATTAAACTTATGTTGGGAATTCTCCCTTACTACTTATATAATTAAAGTATACCTTATTTTTGAATATACTGATCCTTCTCTCTGTCTCCCAGTATTTCTTGTTTCTTCACTAAACTATATCCTGACTGCAAACCAAGAATAAAGCTTATTGAGTGAATATTGTGACATGATAAGTAGTAGAGGATAGTGCGAGTTCTGCAGTAAAATCCTAAAGCATCCAGTCACACAAGCTAATGTTTTTTTTGCCTTAAATGCCTGAATTTGCTTAATATACATTTATAAAACAGATTTGCTACATTACAGGCTTTATCGTGGCAAAAGGCAACTTTAATCAAAATTATAACTTGCAAAATAAATTATTCATTTCTGATGTTTTGTCAAGCAAAATAGTAGTTTTTTGTCCGTACTTAAATGGTAATCGTGGTAATGATAAAGATTATTACTTTTTTATTATCATTAGAAGTTGTCCTAATAACAGTGACAAACCCAGAACCAAGTTCTCAGGTTCTAGACAAGTAGAGCAAAGCATGAGGGTTAAACTTTAATCCACGCCTGTTTAATGGTTTTCCCGTTTTGTTTTTTTGTTTTTTACACACTGGGGCCTTTATGTGACAAAAAGAGAAACTTAGTGGTTGAGGATCACATTATTCCAGTTAACAAAAGTTTTTTTATATAAAGTTTGCTGCTACGGAAACCAAGGCACCCAGTGTAACTCAGACAACCTACTGTGATGAGACCGGACCTGCACTTATAGAAAAGGTGTGTTTAAAAGCATTTTTTTCTTTCTCTCAGGAGGAACGAGTGTGTCTAGCGCCCTGGAGTGCCCACCAGAGGAAACTCGATCTATTGTCTCACTGGATACCTCACAGATGGTATGTTTGTCAATGCTAGCTTTTGTATTGAATCGAACATACCTCGTATCGTCACAACTGCTTAGATTGGAAAATGGAAATGGGAAATAGGAAATGGTCCGAGTTAATGAGAGTTTAAATGTAGCAAATTTATTTTCAGTTTTATGCTGCAAATTTCCAGTCTGTAGATTTGGAGATTTAGTCAATGTATTTAGAAAATCTTTACAGTTTAAGATTGTCTATCAAACTAAACTCTTATGGGGAGAATATGAATGTATCCTACATTTCCTTTTAAATTATTTAAAGTAAGCAAATGTAGCCATGATAGAGATAAGATCCTTTATTTTCCAATATATAAAACATGCCTTTGATCCAGAGTCACATAGAGGTGATATACAAGCTGTTAGGATGCTGTTGGAACTGGTTTGTTTCATGCGGATCGGTGTTGGATGTCAGGGGCCAGAGGTAAAGCGGCTGCCATGAGAACACATTAAAGTAGCAAAGTGATAAAAACATAAAGTTTATTACCTCTGAGCAGTGATTGACGGCAGAGATGGGATGACTTCCTGCCAGGAGGGGTGATCTGCGAGCCCAGGGGATCAAACAAAACGCTTGTATTCAGATTTAAATGTTAACTTCAATTAAGATGACCATCATCTTTGTCCTGTAGCACATCTGCTTGCAGTTATCCTTCAAAAATCCCTATGGAAAAAAAAATACGAGCATCGTAGAAAGAGCGGCATTAGCAGACTGGTTTCTAAAGCGTGCCGTTTGTTGCCCTGACCGTGCCTGAAGGTTCGTACAGTCAGACTGAGTTAAGACGGTTTTCATTACAGCCACTGAAATCACACACCACCTTACACCTATTAAAGCTATGTCAAGGTTTAAAGCATTCATTTCAAATGTTTAACTTCCCCCTATAATTTCCCTTTTTTTTTTTCCAGAACCGTATTTTGTGGATTGATGAGAAAAACTTGACTGCACATGTGGAGTCTGGCATCGTCGGTCAGGATCTGGAGAGACTGGTAAATACAGCTTATCCATCCCTTATTATTCACACAAAGAGCTCAGACAAACTATAAACTATGCCAACAGTCCAGCTTGGTGTCTGTTTTGATACTGCTGGTTCCTCCAAGCTGACCTTGGCTCTCTTTGCACAGTAGATTTCCCAGGATTTAGGAAGGTAGAGGAGAACAGAGTGCTGTAGGAGGGAGATTAGTGAGTGAGACGGTGGTCGTGAGCAGATGGCACCATCAAGCTAATTCAGAAAAATGGAGTGGGAGCAGGCGTTTGATGTAGAGGAATGCGTGAGCCGCATCTAAAGCAGACGACACCTCTGCATTTAGACTGAACCAGTATGATGGAGCAGATGGGTCTGAAATATAAACTGCTTTCCAGAGGGTGGATGTGATAAAACAAAACCTGGCTTTACTTTGCTGCTTCTGGGAAGTACTGTTCTTATTGTTAAAGGTCTTTACTCCCATTATTGTTCTCAGCCATGGCTTTGAAATGCTCCTAATAACCTGAGCAACCTTCTGGAAGCCTGAGGGGCAGTGAATGAATGCATCAGTTATTATTTTTTCCAACTCCTAGAAGGTCTGTTTTTCACAAGCTGAGCGCTTATGGCGCATAGTGATTTTTTTTAATTTTTATTATGACTGTGTTAATATATTTCATCAGAAATGTCTGTAAATATAGAGAGATGAAGGATGTCCAGATGATCCAAATCTCTGCCTCTTTAAATAAAACTCAGCTCATAATAGAGAACATAGTAGGAGAATGTAGAAATAATCCTTTATCATCCCAGAGTGCGGAAATTCAGGTGTCCCACATAACGGGTCTAGTTCTAATAAACATCATATATGGACGTATAGATCATGTGTTATGTGTTGCCTGCTCAGCTTTTCTCTCTAATATTGTTACTATACATGCCCATATTATGAAGACTAATGTGTTTGTGTTGGGCAAACCTGTTGCTCCGTCTCTGATCATCAACCACTGCAAACTGATCAACTTGAATTTGAGTTTTTCTTTTTCAAGGCTTGTTTTCTATTTGTTGCGAACACAACTGTGCTATATTGTCTGTTTGCATTATTTTTGCTTATCTGATAAATGTGGGGTTTCTTCAGCAACCTAAATTCATATTTTTTTTCCATCCATTTTCCCATTTTTAGAGTAAATAACTACGATGGCTGATGCAGCTCATTGTCATCCTCTAGACCAGGGTTTAGAGCAGCACTGAGTGCAGCTAAAGCTGTAGTAGTTACCTGTTATCGTGTTTTAAAGCAACGTTTCAGTTTTCTGAGACGTTAGAACTACTTTCGTTCTGTGAATTTTGTTTTGAACCGAATAGACAGTTGAAATTTTAAGATTAAAAAGAGCTGTGAGCCTGATGATGAATTATTCTTCATGTAACAGATCAAACACGGTGGCTTTTAGCCAAGCAGGAGCAAGATGTAAACTTATTGGAGGCTTTAGCTGTGGGTGTTAGTTGGATAGATCTCTAGAAACATAGTGGTCCTCCAGAAGCTCCTGTTAGGTCAGGGGTGGCAAAGTGGTTCCAGAAAGCTGCTGGTTTTCTTTCAGTAACGCTCCAAACTCCAGAGATGAGATGATTGGAGTCTGGTGTTCTGCTGCTTGGTTGGAAAGTAAACCAGCAGCCACACGGCCTTTTCTGGAACCGGTCTGACTCCATTGTGTTTGGTGAAAACATCTGTTGCTGTCAGGAAAAAGTAAAACAAAAAAAAAATAAAACCTTGAAGGTGGATCCAGAACGTCATTGGCGAATAAATAAAGTAGGATATAATAACCAAATGAGTGTAGATAATATTAATAATACTAATAGTCTTTAAGTTAATAATAAGATGGCTCTCCTGTAGGTTTAAAAGAAGGTTAAAACTCCCTTTTTTTTTACACCAATACCCTTAATGTTTGTTTGTTTTCCCTCTTGGCTGCTGTAAATATCTGCATAGCTATAAAGCCTTAGTTTTTACTATAAAACTATAC
>JAUZNJ010122803.1:0-18950 GCA_034780135.1 Jordanella pulchra
TGAGTGGCTAAGTGTGTCACAAATGTGGGTCACTTTTCTTCACCCCCCCACTAACGTCAGTTCAATTTGGCGAAACGATATGAAGGTATCAAATTTGAACAGCTTTGAGGTGCTCAGGGGCAACAGGAGAAGCACAGTAGACTGCCATACTTAAAATACCAGCTCCTTCCTGAGAGCCTTGCTTGAGAGATACACGACAGGAGGAGAAGGAACAACACCTGGCCTGTTATAGCAGAGACAGAGATGGATTCAAATAAATCGGTATTTAGCTGTACATCAGCAAAACAAGACAAGTCAGGCTGGCCACAAAAAAACCTTTCAGAGAGAATTTCACTTCATAACCACATTGTGCTTTTCCAATAATTGCTCTGTATGCACCAGAGGTTTTTCCAATGAACCCAATGATAAACACACATAATTATCTGCGGTTTGCCTGACAGGAAAGCAAATAATCTTATTCCGGCTTCTGAGTTCATCAACAAAATGAATATTTAGGATTCATTGAAGTTTTATCTCTTTGATTTCAGCACCTACTTGAAAGTGGTGAAAATGCAACGCTACAGTTCAGTAGAAGCGCTTCAATGACTGTTGTAGGTTAAACAAATTATAACTTCTCTTTGTGGAAGTTTTTATGATTAGCTACTAACTATTGGGATAAGATAAAATGTTTTATTCTCTTAAATTAGTAATACCAGACCACTGCACACTGGAAGTCTTTCATTTCTGCTCCACTTATCATGTTCATGCAACCAACATGAGTATTTTTTATTTGTCTCAGCATCAATCTGTTTATTACCAAACACATCCCAGAACCGTTGGGGATTTTAAAATGATGTGAGACTTTCTCTGCAGTGTATACCCTGTCATGCCAGATGGTCTGCTACTCAACCACATTTTGTTGAATGACTTTCAAAAGATTTTTGGCAGATTAGTTTCACCATCTGTTTATCACCACCTCTACAGCAGCCTGATAAAAATCACGGTCTGACCACTTTCATCTGAAAGAGGTAGGATCATAAAACGCTCAAGGTCATTCCTGGTTACTTTTCGTAAAGAGATATGTCCCCTCTTCTTAAAAGGAGCCTTTGCCCTGTCTTTGTATTGGTCAGTGTGATTCTAAAATAAGCTTTGCTTACTGGACTGAAGGGACGTTGGCCAGAAGCTGGCTCACATAATCTTTTTAGCCTTGAGAGAATTCAGGTTCTCAGATGATTGTCAATGTTTTAAACAAGGTGTCCTTGTTTATTTTGAAGTAGACTTATAATGCAATATTTTTAATTGCTAAAAGTCCTGATAACAATCCTTAAAAAACTGTCAGATATTAAAACTCTAGTTTTAAGGGAAACATGGGTGAAATTAACAGTAAGATCTACGAGCTTGATGCCGACTGATGTTAACTATAATCCATTAGTAGATAGAAAAAAAAGACATTTTTTTACACTAAACCCTTCCTATAGATAAAATATAATTTAAAGGAAAGATAGAGAAAACTTTAGAGGAACAAGAGTTTTCTAAGGCTGTGTCTGAGTGTAGAGCAAAGTACTGCTCCTTCCTTATCCCTAGCTGAGGATCATTTGGCCGAAAGTAGAAGACTACTACAGTTTTCCTCAGCTTACAGGAATATTAAACTTGTTTGCCTGGAAACATTTTAGCTATAAAGACCAGAGAAGGCAAAATGTGATAAAATGCTGTGCATGAAGCCCTAATAATTACTTATTGCAGTTAATTTAAATACATTGAAACAAAATGTTTATTTCAGCTGCAGTAATAAACAATATTTATATAACCTTGTGTTCCTACTGGTACTAGTCGTCTTGCATTTTCTCCACGACTAAGTCTATGGGGTATCAGTCTCAGCAGAGGCACTCAGAGTGGCCTCTCCCCAGACAGTCTTCCAGTTCCTCTGGTATATCAGGAGACATAGTCCTTCCAGCATGTCCTGGCCCGGGACCCCTCCTGGTCGAACATGCCTGGAACACCTCTCAAGGAGGTGTTCACAGAACATGTGAAACAAATGTCCAAGAGCCAACTCAGCTAACTCCTCTTGGTCTAGCCGACCAGCGGAAGACTGACAATCTCCTTATCATATATATATGGGAAAACCTGACCACCCTGCGGAGCAGAAAGTTCATTTCAGCCACTTGTATTCTGATCTCGTTCCGTTGGTAATGAACCAGATTTCATGACTATAGGTTTAGGGTAGAAATGTAGACCCACCGATGAACCAAGACCTTTGCTTTTTGGCTCAGCTCTCTCTTCACCTCAACAGATCAGAGCAACTTCTGCATTATGGCAGCAGCTGCTTCAATTCATCTTTCAATCTTCCACTTCTTTCTCCCCATATGAAAAAGACCCCAAGATAATTGAACTCCACTTTTCTAGGCAGGAACTCTCCTTTGACCTACAGAGGGTAAGCCACCCTTTTTCAGTTGTTATCATGTATTGTAAAATCAGACGTTGGGTTTAATTCTAAAATCATTCTTGTCTTTATGAAATTTAGTTACATTATGAATTGTTTTTCTTTTCATTTTTAATATGTCTCTAATAAGGTACACTGTATTAGCACTGTTATATTTTAGATGCTGTAGAAGTAGTTATGTAGTTATGTGTATGTGTTACGTAGTTATGTAGCATGTTATAGAAGTTATTAGGTCATATTATACAATTTAGATTTATTTTTGAAATTATAAAACCATGTTTTTTTTATTAGTTTTATTGTATAAAAAGAGATCCTCCAGAAATAGTACAACGTCACTGCTATACTGGTGCTGAATTATATGTCTTAGTTCTGCAGGGAAACTCAAAGCACTAGCCTCTGCACTCTGTTTTTATTCTTCCAGCAGTGTGATGCTGATTCAAAAAATAGAAGAGACAAGTGCAAGGAGAAGGAAAGGATCAGAAGAAGTGATATTTAAGAGAGAATTGTAGAAAAGAAGAAAAATATTGACAAATATGCCTGTGGAAAGGAATAAGAAATTTCATTTCTCTTTAGAGCCTGCTATTGTCCTGTCTTCTAAAGCGCTTTAGTTTGCACTTAAACCACATCTGACCGAGGTTATATGTAAAATATGGTGTCGGCACTGTACGCCACCCTTTGCGTTCCTCATACAATTAAACATACATGTGTGAACAAATTAAAAATGTAGGAATATTTCATTTGCTTGAAACCTGTCACTGAAACAGCCAAACGTTCAGTCACAAGAAGAAGACCAGAATATGTTGCACAAATGCCTTCATTGTTTTGTTTTATTATGAATTTAAGAAAACAAGAGAGAAGAAACAATTTGATTTTGTTAAAGTCTCTATATGAATGACAAACTCTACATAAGCACCTACTTGTATCAGATCTGCCATTAAGTTACATTGATTGATTCTCTCTGGGGACTTTCTGCAAGCATTTTCAGTTTATGCCTTTCTGCATTTGGTAGCTGTTTTTCGACTCAGTGGAGGGATGTCAGATGTTTGTTCCGCTGCAGAAGATGAGAGTCTTCCCCATTGTGCCTGGGGGATGCCAAGGGGACATAGTGGCAGTATAAAACAATGCACTGGAGATGGATGGATGAATGAATGGAGGGGGAGGATGGAGAGAAATATTGTGTATTTGGAAGCTCCTAACTATTTACTTTAGGGAGACAGGATGAGGAGAAACTGAGGACGCCCATATCCATAAAGATAAGAGGTGTAGCTAATGCAGAATAGAGGCAAATGTTCAAAGGCAGCAGAAGCAGAAATGTGAGAAAAACCCTAGTGCAACGGAGGACGGAGGGGAAGCAGAAATCCAGCTAGAATCATAACAAAGGCTGGGCGGCAGAGAACAGCAAAGGATGATGAGCAGATTAGTGAAGCAGCTTTGCTTTCTTTGTTATCCCGCTCACCATTCCTGTTCCATATGTCAGAGGAGCAAAATCCATCCAGCATACCTCCATACGCTTCACCCGTCTCTGTGCGTACAAGTGTGTGTCCAAGATTGGTCAAGCATGCTGTAAGGTAAAGTGTGACCAGAGTGAGCGGAGGAGCTTCTCATATCATCACTCGCTTTTCAGGTGTTTCCAGTGGCTGAGCACCGAAGACACTGTAGATTAATAATAGAGATAAGGTGTTGGGTGTGTATATGTGCATTTCTGGCAGGTGGCTGCATACCTACCAAGTTGAACGTGTGTGAAAGTGTGAATGTGTATTCTACTATAGAACAAAAGATTCCTGCAGCCTTTATCGACACACTTTTTGTTTTGTGGAATGTGTTGGCTGCTGATAGCAATTATCAGCAGTGGCCAAGCCCCTATGCTGCTCAGCTTCTCTGTTATTTCTTTCATTCCTCTTTCAGACCCTGTTTGCCAGATTTTCTCATTTTGGTCTTTATTTCTTCTGACCCTTAATCTCTTTGTCCTCTCTTAATCAGACAAACAAAGTGAAATCTCAGACGTATTGTCAAATTCCACAAAACCAAAATTTCCATGCTTTATTTTTTTTACTCTGTTCTGAGCCGTATGACTAAAAAAAGCAAAATAACATTAGCAATTATTTGCCAGATTAATAGCAGTTAGTCTGCAATGAAACCATGTCACTGATTGTTCCTTGGTAATATTTATAACAACATTGGATATTGTGTTTCAATTGAAACAATGAACAGATGGTGAAATTGAGGAAATATTGAAATGCTTTTACTAGTTTTACCTGGAGGGGCATGAATGGGAGGAACACCCGCACTATATTTAAGCATAGGGGTGTTCATCAGTGCACTTGGTATGAGGACATCTTGGGCTGGAGGTACACTATCAACTTTGTAGTCTTGTTTTCTGACCTGGATGAAGGCTCTTAACACCAAGAGATGTTGGCCACATGTCTTGGTGACTTGAGTACAATTTGAGCAGAAAGAAGCTTCTGCTGCTTCATCTTTGATGCTTGTCCACATTAAGGTTAGATGCAAGTCAAATAAAGTGTGAACAGTGTTCAATGGTGGAGTGCCTTTGTTAGGCAATACTTGCTGTAGTAAGTGGGTAAAGAGTAGTTTTAATATGTTTTTAAACAAGAAAGTACACTTCAAAACATCGTCTGTGCTGTCAGTTCATTAGAGTACGATATTATTTCATTGTCAGAGTCTTGCAGACCCCCACATACTGGTGGCGAGTTGTCTCTGGAATTGACCAGCAGTAGCTCCCTTTAGCCAGATCTCCTCTTGGGGGTTTTCTGCAACTGTTCATGGTTGCTGGAAGTAGATGTTAGTGTTTTTTTCAGGTCTGTGGTACAATTTGGAAGCACCAGAATAATAAAAGCGAACATATGTTATTGGCAGGTTTCGACATTTTTAGTTAAGTTAGTGCCTAGTAGAGTTTTACCCTGTTTATATAGGTACATTTTCTTATTAATTTTTAGTGGCTTAATGCTGACAGGTCAGCATCAACAGTGCCGTATCTATCCATCTGCCAGCTCCCAGATCAGCTTCTCTGATTGGTTAATGCAACACGTTGAGCAGCAAAAGTTCAAATTTTCCAACTCCTGCTACTTCTGAAGCCCATCATGTGCCTCAGATGCCCAAATGCTCATGGTATAACACTCCTCAGTCTGCTTAGGAAGGTATGAGACAGGTGTCTCATACCTTCCTGTAAGTGTACTGGTTCATAGGAAGGGAGACTATTACTGACCTATGAACTGGAGAGGTCAGCATTCACCTAAACGTCATACATAATCAACATATTTTTGTTGTTTCTTTTAATTTCTAATATTCTTTTAGATATTGTCATTTTTAAATCCCAATGAATGCTTAAATGCTCTGTATGATTGATATGATAAAGTTCCTATGAATTA
The DNA here is from genome assembly GCA_034780135.1 of Jordanella pulchra. NCBI lineage: Eukaryota > Metazoa > Chordata > Actinopteri > Cyprinodontiformes > Cyprinodontidae > Jordanella > Jordanella pulchra. Next base: position 5,806 of record JAUZNJ010122803.1, read on the forward strand.
TTAAAAAAGAACAGTAAAAAGATTTAAAACTTACCGTAGCCCAGTGGGCAGTTGTTTTGTTTTCAGAAATCCTTGAGGGCCCCTAGGTGGTCCTTGAGGGCCCCTAGGTGCCCACAAGCACCGTATTGCTGTCCCCTGGTCTGAGCCATTCAACAAGATATCAGTATAAATTTAGCTGATTTTTGAGGAAATTCAAGGTTTTTCAGTGTACATTTTTGAACAAATAGCATCATAAAGACCTTTGAGCACAGCCGACAGAACCGGAGAACAACATTTTAAATGGATTCAAACCAGGGTTTGGTCAAAAAATGAATTCCAAACAATAGATATCTCACAAAGCATGGTAAGGAATCCATAAGAATGATTGTTTTACACTACTACTAAATTATTATGAATACAGCATTACTAAACTGTTACCAAACTATTACTTTTTTTTCCTAGTTCACATATGAAGGATTTTGTCTTGGTCTATGACAGGATTCTTCATTTCCCGTCCTAGAGGTACCGTTTCAACACACTTAATTTTAAAAAAAATTGCTTATTAGCAGGACTCTGGAGAACTTGACTGCATACCGAGGAGACAGTGACCCCGCTTAAAGGTGCAGGACATGAAGATCCTGACCTTCAACATAACATGTTAATAAAACATGCTATTAGTAAACTACAGAACCATTTTTAGTATAAAAAAAAGTTCTAGTTAAATTAACCGAACTTGACAGAGTTACAGTAAGTGGCAGTGAGAGCATTTAAACTGTCAAAATGATATGAATAAGAGCTTCAGCTTTTTTTATTTAAATTACTTTGGCTTTGTATACAAGGGACAGTAAGCCATCAAAATGACTCCCACAAGTTCTTGCAGCAACAATGTTTAAAACAAAAGCTGGTTTTGTTTTATGAAGCCAAGCTAATTCTTATGCTTTTATATTACTGTTATAAAGATAAGGAAACCAATGAAAACAACAAAGAATCTTCTCAAAACATACAGCTAAAAAATTCTTATATTATGTAAAAGGATGAATGTAAAGCTGTCTGAGAAATAATTTATAAGGCTAGAGTTTTTTGTTAAAAAAGAGAATTCTTAATTATATAAAAGCAGAACAAAATATTTCTGGTGCTAAACGCATGTAACTCAGTTTATAGTTTTTAACTGTTGCTTAAGACTATGCAAGGGCTGTTTAATAGCAGAGTAGCAGCTGCCTTTCTCACCTTTTTAAATGTCATAGTAGCAGTGGAGGCAGATAAAATGACTTGTGATGTGTCATTGCTTTGAGATTTGTTTGGTCACCTCTAAGCTTGCGCATAGTCTGAACACAGCAAATATTCCATACTTAAAAACCTTAGATACCCTTTATACATGTTTTGTTTTGTTCTTTTTAAGTAAGTAAACCAAATTTGATTGAACATACAGGAAATTTAAAGCAAACAAGATGAGTTCTGTTGGCCTGTGTGAGGTTTTCTTGCTCCGTTACATTATGTGAGGAAGTAGTGTGACTTTATCACTAACAGATTTTTAGAATTGCTCCGCTGCACAATTTCTTGAAGTCTGAACTTATATCTGGGTCCAGACTGAACAGCACATGAATTAAAAAACACAGTTCATGTTTTCAGAAAGAAAATATCCAAAAACACTGAAGAAATAAAGTACCGGTTGCTGTAAAAAACACAGAAACAAACAACAAAAGAAACCCATATTTATTATTACCGTTGGTGTGCAAACTATAACACATTTAGAAGACTGTTGTGGACCATTTTATACTCACATCTAGATTTATATATAAAGACTATGTCATATATGGGGATAATTTTCAAAATTGAATGTTTCATTCTTTTTATATGAAAGGTGTGCTGCTATTTATTTATAATAATAATATTACTATTTATTGAATAAACTAATCATCCATCCATGCAATAATAGTAACAAGTATAACTTTTGAAAAAAATATTGTTTTAGAGGTCCCAGATTTTAGGTACTCATCTAATGGTAGGCATTGTTGTTGTTCAGTTATTCGGATATTAATTTCTTGCTATACTTTAAGTTTAATTTATTTATTTAGATTACTGTTCTTATTTAGGTAAGGTACTTTTATTTGCTAAGACATGAAAAGTGATAAAGTTTGTTAGATATATGTCCAAACGCCTCATAAAGTTAGAGTGCTCATTCTATTTTGTTGAGTGACTTGAGCGACACAGCTAAGCAGTTTCAGACATAAAGTGTAATTTGCTTCATTTGAAATCTCATATAATCAAAAGTCTTCCCGCCTAGTGTTCCGTGCTTACAGTCCTATCTAGAAATCCGATTTGGATATTTGACTGTACAGACCGTACGGCAGCTCTATAGGAACCTATGAGTGTTATGGTGGAGAGGATGTAACTCTCAAACAAGTTCAATCACAGCTCTCCACGAGCCACTTTCTCTTGTAACAGGATGTTTCCAGGTATCTGAGTGTCAGTGGAGGACCACTTACAGAGACAGACACAGCACCTGCACAGCTTTAGTGTCTTTTGTTACATATGAGTAATAGCTCTGTTTACCATAATGGGGTCACTTCCATGGCAAGGATCTTTTGGCCCTTAAGTCTATGAGGCTGTGAAAAGCACTTATGTGGGAATATTGCAGCAGTATTTTTTTTTACCCACAACAGTCCATGTGTATTTAAATTATTTACACATTATTACTATGTTCCCGTGGGTAACATCAGGGCACTAAGGGCACCTAATCATGTTATATCAGTTTGCATGAAATGTTTTCTCACCAGCTAATGACTTAATTTAAATTATAGAAATTCATTAGATAAGGGATAATAAATATTTTATAATTACATGCATACAATCAGAGGCTTGTTTTAATTCAGATCAAAATAATGCACATTGATTTACTTTGTTATACTGCCCAGTGGGGTGACTGTGTATATTTCTTACTACACTGCCTCAGGAGCAGACATGTAACCCTTAATTTTCTCTGTTTGTTTTCACCTTTTCCTCCCTCTGCCCTTGGTGCCTTTATGTCTTGTCTGTTTCTTTACTCACCAGAGCTTTTGAACCCTGTGGAGTACATTTTCAACCCGCAGGCTGTCAGGGTTGCTGCTGGCAAATGAGCAAGCCAACCCGTGGATGTCATCCTCCCTACTTCATTTCAATTTTTCTCCTTCTGTTCCATGTGTTCTTTACATTTTCTACCCTTATCTATCTCACTGGTTAATGCACGTACCACTCGTAACAGCAAAGCTGCAAAGACTTGTAGCCTCAAAGGGCTCTCATTCGACTATAAAACTTACATAACAACATTAGATTCACAGACAAGATTTTTAAAAGCACCTTGTTATATTTTTTGCTTAGATGCAAATTATTTGCAACAAACTTCCTAATATGCAAAGTCTGAGGCATCCAGGAAAAGAAAAATGAACCACCACCTTCCATTCTGACATAAAAGTGCCAAAGAAAAGTTTCTATATCACTATTGGAATGACTTTCATGGTAATCGTTGTACTGAAATGAACTATTGGAATTTGTATGCCGATGTCAATACTCATAATGGATTTTTTTTCTAATCGATAAAAGATCAAAAGTACAGAAGCAAGCTCAAATATGCACACACAACCCCACTTTTCCTTAGTTAAATATCCATTAGCAAGTTGTAAGGAATTTTTTGTAGTTACCTTCTAACTTCCAGTTTAAAAATGACCACTCAGTTGAAATGAGAAATGACCACTCAGTTGTTGTAATCTGATGGCACATTTACCAGCCTGGCTGAGAACATTTTATTTTTCTATGTTTCTTTAAAAACACAGTTTTAATACAGATCACAATAACTTCTATATTCCTGTGAATAGACAGAAAGTCATTTAAAAAGCTCTAAATATTTTAAATATAGATGAACTAGTATTTAATAATACTTTACCTGAACCCTGATTACATAAATAAATGTTATAAGATTGACAAGCAGAGGCGCGACCAGTGGAGGAGGTGAATCAGCGACTAAGGTTGTGTACTGCACTGTAAAAAAAAGTCTGTAAAACAACAGAAAATGTCCCAGTAATATTCTGCCAGGACTTTTTCTGTTTTTTACAGATTTTTCTGTACTATTAAGAGGTAAACAGAGGGAAGCCGTACTCGTTTCTGCTCAAGTTTGCTGCTGAGTTTGACCACCTGTCAGTGCTTCAGAGGTGGGAGGGGCTCTCTGCAGCCCCAGATGCTCGTGGGAGATATGAATCTATATATTTCTTTAAAGTCGCTAAGGTTCTGAAAAAGATGCTAAACATTGAGACAAAGTCGCTAAATTGAAAACAGTGTTAGACTGTCTTTTCTAGTTTTCTCACACAAAGGCCTGATTCACAGACAGGCAGGAGCCGAGGTGTGTTTTTTTGTATTATTTAAATTTTAATCCATCCATCCATCTTCTCCCTCTCATCTCAAGTCGCAGTAGGGCTGGTGCCGATATCCAGAGAGGTCTATGGGCGAAAAGTGGGGTACACCCTGGACAGGTCGCCAGTCTTTCACAAGCAAAATTTTGATATTACATGCTATTTAATTTCATTTTAAATTCTAGTTATTATAAGTATGCCTATGTGCACACATATATGATATGCTTCATGTTGCATTAACATCTAAAAAAAATTCATTAACTTAATCCCTGAGAGTGTATGTAAACTTCTTACACCAGTTGTTTGTAAATACACAAAGTATCTGACAAGAAGGAGCTTTCTCTCTCTCAAATCAGGTGAAATGGTCTTGGCACTTGGTATGTGTTTCATTTAGGTAGAAGCTTGTTACAAATGCTGCATACCAGTGCAGACACAAAGCGGCATGGAAAACAGCGCCTGAGGCCAGTGCAGGTTAAGCACGTTCATTAATTTCTGTTGTTTGTCTCCCTGCTGGCCTTGCTCGCTTCCTGGATGTGCCGTGGTTCTTAATGGGCTCTGGAGCTGCGCTCACTGTTTTTTGTTACACACAGAAAGGCCTCAAGAGATGAATACAACCCTGAGAGCATGAGGAGAGCAGAGGGAGAATGATGAGTAAGGAGACGACTTCGATGAAAAGATGAAAAGCATACATGCAGCGAAGTGAAAAGAAAATCATCTCTGTTTGAGCAGCTAGTTTGGGGAAATTTGTTTCAATTAACCAACTGCAAAGTTAGAATAACTTCTGTAAATTAGAGAGAAGAAGTTTACAGCAGTTAACAAAAACTAAAGCCTGATATCCTAAAATTGGTGCATAAAATATTTTAGCGGTTACTCACGCAAGCAGTTTCTAACAGGCTGAATTTCCTTTAGAAGTCCCATTTATAGCTTAACAGATGCCGTTTAACCAGATTAAAGCTGTGTTAGGTCTGCAGGACTGGAGGCCACAAAAAAGAGCTCTGTCAGCAAGATGCTTCCTGAAGCTCCACAGTTGCACCAAGAACCCATGTGGAGCTTCACCTCTCTAAAGAGACTTCAAAGGCCGGCCCAGTAAAGGTGTTAACCTTTGACTCAAAGGCTCTTTCTACACAAACAGGGTCAGACTAATTGATGCCACACAAGCTGCAGCAAACGAAGAACAAAGATTCATCCTAGTTCATCGGCTTCAATGACTGAACATAAAACTGCAGAAGTGGAAGCTTTTTCTCTGTAGTATTTTGTCTTTTTATATGTTTTATGTAGATTGAAAATATGTATTTAGTTATTCGGTATTGTGTCCATTTTTTTGGTTGCAATATTTGAATAGGAAGAAAGATGGGAAAAATATGATCCCTTCATTTATTTGTGTTTCTCATTTCATTCAGTTTGAAAAGGTTACATACGGAAATGACAAACATTTTAAATTCAGTGCTGATTGAAACCTTCACTCTATGTATGTATCTGCAGATAAGCAAGTATGGTCAAGTGCAATTTTCCACCCACAGATAGAGTTGATCAGATAAGCATGTTGTGGCTAGAAATAGAGTCAAGCCCCTGTTGGCTCTTGTGTCCTCAGATAATGCAAAGGGAACTCATGGTTGGCTCTGGTTAATTTTCCACCTCATGTCCTGGCTCTCTTTGAGAGATGGAGGCTAAGATAACTCAGACTGATTTACTGATGGAAGGTACCAAGAGCAGTCTGGACAGTTGAGATTTGTGTATTTCTTTATTTCTTTTAAAAATTCAATTTGGAAAACAAATACATCAGTGGCTGTATGATGGACATTTTTTTTTTTGCTAGATTGACTCTGATATTCATCTTTAATTATCCAGGCTGTTTTCAAAGTTTGGTAACTGACTTATGGAAGGATAACCGGCAAAATGAAAATCATTTTAAGTAAATTCAAACCATTATCTTCCAACTAGATTCCACAAGTTCTGCAGCAATGTTGCTAAGGATTAAAATGAAAAGAAGTAATGGTCTAAAATAAACCTGCTTGGCTATACTGACTGTTCTGTTTAGAGAAAGAAGGGGAAAACCATCCAAACTGGTTGCACATCGTCCACAGTCATAAAGGGGATTGTAGCTGGAAGAGGTTGCATGTTTTAAGAAAATAAATGGTATTATGAGGAAAGTAAATTATGTGGAAATATTCAATCAATATCTAAAGACATGAGCCTCAAAATGTAACTTTAGGAACGAATGGTTCTTCCAAATGGACAATGACCCTAATATCATTACCAAATATGTAACAAATAGGCTAAAAACAAAAAAAGTGAGCCTTTTTGAAGCAGGTATTAAAAAGTCCTGATGTCAATGAAATCTAAAAAAAAATCCAAAGGTGTAAAGGTATGAGCTGTATGTAGGGAGGCCTTCTAAAATAACTCTGCGTTGTCCAGAAGAATAGATGAAAATGGTTACATAAATGTAAGACACATCTGAAATGATATCAAAATGTCTTACAGTTTAAAAGACAATTTCGTCAGATTAAAAAAATGTAAACCAAAGGCAGACACAATTAATCAGATTACTTGTGATACTTGTGAACTAATTAGTAATCAAACAAAGATATTAATTATGCCTGCTGCACTAAAGCCATGGATTACATGGCTTTAGTGCTGCAGGGAATAATAATATTCATATTTAAATTGTTAGTATAAAAAAAACACATATTCATTTAATGTCCTTTAAAATGTAAGTTTAATAATTTTATGGCACAAATGAAGCTGAAGCGTGAATTTAATCTGGAAGATTCTTATCAGCTTCATCTCGACCACCTGTAGTGTCCTTCACTTAAGCTTCAGCAAATCAGCATTAGGACCGCACCTCCTCTACAGCCAATCATCTTTCAAAATCCCCTTCATTTAGCTCCTGGCCTAGCTTCCCTCCATCCCATCTCCTCCCTCACTCTCAGACTTTTCTCAGTCCCACTCCCCCCTGGATTATTCCACCACCAGTGCCCGGGCTCCTGGCGTGAAGCCTGCTATAATCCTTTTCCTAAATTATGCATCCAAGCCAACGTCGATTCACAGCATCAAAGTCTTCAGCCATGCACGGCCCAAAGAACTTATTTCATTTATGTCAATAAAACTATTCTGTTTGCAGCTTTTCTCTGTGTGAGTCTCTCCAGGTTGAATTACGGTTTATTCTTAAATTGGACATTTAATGCAACAATTATTTATTTCATGGTCCATTCTCATTTCTTTTCACAATATTTTTATTTAATTTTGCCCCCTTTATTCTCCATATTTATGGACATTTCAATAGCCAAGAGGTTGGAAGCGAAATATCCTCAGAACCTCTAATAGATCTTTGGTGTAAACTGAGAGAGAATCACTACGTATATTTAAAACTGACGTCCTTAAAGCTGGATCATTACTGACCACTCATACTGAGTCTGACAAAATTGTTATAAGATGTTACATCTTAATGCAGCAGCTGAATATTGTTCATGTTTAAAGTATTTTGCATCTCAATCCTACCGTATTTTTCTTCTTCACGGATAAGTTTTAGTGGTACTGTCCATTATTTAAAATTATTTGTTTTGTTTTATTTATTTAAGAAAGTTGTGTTTTTCTTCCTTTTTTGTGACACATTTTCAGACAAATGTTATGCAAGTAAAGAGACTTTTTACCCAGTTCTTGTGGTATGTCATAGGATTTTAAAGCAATTGTCTTTGTCAAACACATTTGGTGGTTTTACTTGGCTTGTTGAAGTGTTGTCAGTCATTCTGGATCTTTATATTTTTAATGATTATAATAATTATTTCCTCTCTGAAACAGTTTTAAAACAAATAGGTTTTTCCAAGTATTAATCTGTCTGTATTTTTGTTTCTTTTTTTCCTTTCTCCTTTTCAGGATACAGACCTGCTGGATATTGTGTACATAAAAGATGCCCGAAATGGAAAGTGTACTAAAACACCAAAGGTAAGACAAAAAATGACACATTTGTGTTGCCTGCTATGTCTGTGTCATTTTACTGTATATTGCACTAGACTTGTATTTAAAGAGAAAGATATTAGCACCCTTAGAATTATGTTAAAAAGAGGCTTAAAATAGATTAATCCTATAATGTATTATTTTAATTACACATTATTTATGTTTATATATAATTTTTTAAAGCTCCTTGATTACATTTATTGAAATAGGGAGAAAAATCTATTAAAAAAACACAATATTTGTTCACAGGGCTCGCTGGTGATACATATGACAATTATTCGAGTTAATATAACTATAAAACTGTCATAATACTAAACCTTTTTGCTTAATAAGTAAGTAGTGACTTTCTTAAGGGGAAAATATATATTTTCTTATTTTTTTTGCTTACCTCTAAAAATAGGAAAGACAGGAGAATATAGCATTTGATTAGACACAGGTGGATTTATCTGCATAGGTCAAGAATCTTCAAAGAAAAATAGTCATTTAAAACAGTCGAAACTCTGAAAAATTAGACTGGATCAGAAACTTGTTTTATCTCACCAGTGTGTAGGAAGTTAAGGGACATTAAAAAATATCCCCAACTCTAAAGTGCAGAGAAGAATGGCATATTCATATTGTTATAGTCTCCATAACAACCATTTATTTTAAGACTTTCGCTTACATCTCTACAAAGGGTGCAAATGACAGATTGGTATGGATGGTGGCGCAGATTAAAACTTTTCTAAAGTCTCTAGGAACAAACCACATTTGTGACAGGGTGCACTGACATTTTTGGATGACGTTAATCTTGGTTATTCTTGCACAGAAAATGAAATGTATGTGTGTGTGTCAACCTGACCATGAATCACACTCTGTGTTCTCTTTAAAATGAGACCGAAATAGGTTCAAGTGGATGTAATGACTGATATTTCACAAGGGACTCCAGGTGTATATCAGGAGATAGCGCTACTCTGCTGGTGGTTTAATTGAAATAAAATTGATGATTTATTTAGTAAATAACCAGAGTAAATTATGCCATGTTTGTTGCTAAATAGACATGAAAGAGAGTATCTTTAACAAGCATACCTCACCAAAATGAAAAGTGGTGCAAAAAGCTTTCGAATTTCTTTTTAGGTTGAGGCAGGATGGCAGCGACAGCTTTACCAGGTTGACTGTGCATGACAGCTGAGGTGAGCGGGGGTTGGAGCAGTAAGCACTTTGTGTATGGGGAGTTGGAGCGAGTGAGAAGATTCATGCATTTCTAAACAGCTTACAGAGAGATATTGCCAAGGCAGAAGGCATGACCATGTGACATGTATCATTGTCAAAGCATTTGAAATCCATTACTAGAAGATGGAGCGGTTGTGCACCCTGGGCATTGTAATGGAAGCACCAATGAGACGCAGCGTCTGAGGAGTTGATGAGATGAAGCGAAGAAGGAAGAAAATGAAGACTTCTGAAGAGGCTGTTGAAGATGAGGGCATTTGGAAAGATTCGAAGCAAAGGCTTGACGAGTTTTCTTTGTGTTCGAGCTCAACAGAATGTCAAAGTCTTCTGTTGAGCTGAGATAATCTAAGGTTAGAAACAGATGTCAACTAGAGGCATACTGCACCATTTGTTAATGCTTGTCTTTTAAATGCTTATCCTTCACAAATTTTAAGAATCACAGATTAGATTAGAGACTTTTTCCCTGCACTAGCTTATTAAAATGTGTGCTCATAGTTATGTATACTGCATATTAGAGCAGTGATAAATATATCAGACATTACAATAGATACCAATATAGTGTTTTGAAGATATGCAGGCTTGACCTTTTCTTATTTTCTCTGTTTTCTCCAAGCTTCAGATTTCTTTGAAACAGCTGCCTCTGTGCATCTGTAAATGATATGATCAATAACAAAAGGCACATTGCTGACTATGTACCCCTCTGCTCATTCAACTCCCCTCCTGCAGAGGAAGCACAAAACAGAAAACAGAAGAGAAGGATACAGATGTCAGAGGGATTGCGAAAGGGATTAGAAAAGCATTTTGAAAGAAGTTGAAAGGAAGCTAAGGTGTGTCAGTGTATGAGGAGAGGGACTGTAAATATATATGTTAGCTAAAGCTACAGCTAGTAAAATCACTGATAACTGCTGTGTTGCAACTCGACTGATCAGTATTTACCATATAACCGATCATGTCAATTAAATAATGGAAACTTGTTTGTTGCTATTTTGCCACTTAGAAATAAATTGTTTATTTAACTAGATGTTAAATCATAAAACATTGATAGATATATAACTACTTTATTTAGATTAGAATTTAGGTGTAACATCACAGTGCTGTTGTGTACTGTCTAATAAGTCTGATCAGATGCCGTGTCTAAATAGTAACTGGTGTTAAACAAAGAGTAAACTGTTTAAAACTGAAAAAAATGTTTTATTGTTATATTTGTATATTCCTTAATGCAAAGACATGAGAAGAAGAGAAAAGGAAAATTAGGACATACAGGAATCTAATATTAGATGGAAGTGTAGGAACAGCCACTTAATACCTGGTGATTAATTTTTCAATATTATTCCTACTGTAAAAGTGCATTAGCATGATGTGTAATTTATTTAAAGCTATTAGATTATGCTTATTTAAAGCATATGACTTTGCAGGGAAGAACACAGGCACAGGGTGAAGGAGATAGACATGTGCTCAGAGATGGCAGCTGCTATAGAGGAGAGCAGTGATGACATCAGGAAGGAATAATTTAACTAGTGAGGCCACTAAAACCTAGATACCCAGTATGATTTTAATTCCTGCCAACCACCCCTTCACTGTGTCCTTTTGGGAAATTTAGTGCAGGCAGTCATGGCCAGTCAATCACCTCAAAGGAAAATGTGAACAGAGAATTGCAGATGGAGGAGAGGAATGGAGAGATCCAGAGGATGATGAAAAGGGCGAGAAACAGAGTAAGTGTGATCAGAAAGCCTGTGATGAAAGTGTCATATTTTATAAGCCAACGATTAAATAAGACTTGTACACATAAACCTTAAAAAAAGAGTGAATAAAAAAGTATCCGGGGCCAGGGGGCATGCTCCTTTAAAAAATAGGCAGTGGCCCGTTGGCCACTTCAATGCCTTACTTAAAAACTCTTACATTGGTAATACGTTTTCATTTTTTTTGTTTTTATCAACTTGACATTAAGTCCATAAAAAAAAAGAGTTGCTCACCCTCCAGAAATATACTACAGTTTTAGCTAACAATGAGGACACACTGTGACGAATGCAGAGCTTTAATCATTCATATGTAGATGGAACTGGACCAGATTTGGTTGATCTAAGAGCTCAGACCACAAACGTCAGTGTCAGCAGCCCTGACTCTTCATACCAGCGTCCCAGTGAACGGGAGTGTTGAACTTTATTGTTGATGTTATTGTTGACTTCCTGTTGTGGGTGGAGATTTACACAGGTGGGTGCAATCTGCTAATAAAAGGCCACAGGTTGCTCTGATGAGCCCTAAACTGCAGTGCACTGCACTCAGGCCAAAGAAAACTGAAGACTATGTTGTATTTCCTTCGTCACGACCCAGCATTTCCAGCCCTTTAAAGATGGCAGCATCAACAGGGAGCAACAATGTTTTCAAGACATGCTGGGTTAGCATCATTAAAGGGCATTTCTACTCTTTTTATTTTACCCTTACAGAAAAGAAAAATTATTTTTATTTGAACTGATTGATTCCAACACAGTTTTCTTTCAAAATTTGCATTATTAAATAATAATACTGATTTTAAAAGCCTACTGTCTGAACTTAAGCATGGACAGTTGGATGCAGTAAGTAGACTACCTCACCCTGCATGTAAATCACAGATGATATGAAGATAATATAGTTGGATTCTTTTATTTGTTTATCCTTGATTAATGAATTTGCTAGCAAGAATGCTCATTGATGGGCTGTTGAGCAGTCGTGGGGCAAGGGCCCAGTAATAGTGGTCAAATGGCATATCTAAAGGAAATAATGGGTTTTCCAGGTCCTTATTGTATTTTTTTCAAAACCAATGTTCTTATTATTTAAGATGATGATGTAAATAATCTAGTGAACCTTGATTGGAAAGAATGTAAAGTTATACAGTACATGTTAAAACTTATGTAGTAATAAAGATATATTTAGGGTTATTTGTTGTTGATGTAAAGATGTGGCAATCTTATTTCCATATGGGTCAGTTAAATTGGTCAGTTAAATCCTAGAGATGTGGTGACAGTAGTTGCCCGGGGTCCAGGCAAGGGGACAATTTGAATATTTTCTGTGCCATGGGTCCCAAAATGTATTGTTTCAACCCATCCAAAGAGTTAATTATCATACGTCACAGGTTATCCTGCCCCAGAGGGGCACCTGTTAACTAGATTGTATAAAAAAACTTGATATTTACATTACTTTCCAAAAGTACACATTTTCATAGCACTCCTTTCCATCTAAAAAAACAGATTATTGGACAAAGACACTTTTCTTTTAATGGTTGAGATTTCCTTAGTTGTTTAAATTACAGCTCAATGTGTTCTGACTTCAAAATCCACAGTTTGCCATAAATTAGCTCAGTATCCAAAGTGTAATTTAAATTAAAAAAAAATAAAGTGTGATTCACTGTTCAATCTCCAATAGCTCATTGAAGTGTCTTCCTCATTAGTTTCAAACACATTGCAAAGAATACAGATTGCTAACTTTGAGTCCTTTATCAGCTAATCGTTGCAGATGACTGTCCTTACCTGCTTCATTCTTTAGCTGAATACAAAATTGATTTTATAATACCTATATTCATCCCAGGCTGTCAGGCTAACAGTCTGATTTGTACCTTTTGAGAACTCAGTGTATCAATCAATCAATCAA
>JAUZNJ010122814.1:0-18948 GCA_034780135.1 Jordanella pulchra
CCCTGACTAACCGAACCATCTGTTGCAGAGGCTCTGAAAACCCTTTGGATCCGAACCGGAACCAGAACCAGAACCAGAACCCGAAAACCTGTTCAGTCTGCCATCTGTGTTTATTTCCAATAAACAACTTAACTTTTTCCCAGTTTCCGTGTGGTGTTCTGCATGTGGGTTAGAGCACTTAAACCCACCATGACACCACCAGCATCACATCATGATCTGGCCTCTATACTGCAAGAAGAATGGCTTCAAATCCCTCTGACCACTGTGCAGGACTTGTATATGTCATTCCCAGGACGAATTGATGCTGTATTGGCCGCAAAAGGAGGCCCTACACCATACTAATAAGTTATTATGGTCTAAAACCAGGTGTTTCAGTTTCATTGTCCAACCCCTGTAAATTCTTAGGCCTAGAAATGAAGAAGAAGACAACAGCTTCACTTCATGAGAATGTTGTCATATTTTCTCAAGGCAAGAAAACAAAACATCAGCATGAATATTGCCTGAGTTTTCATTGTTGTACTAGATCAACAGGTAAACCTCTGCTCCCGCAGCGCTTCAGTCACCCTGTGTAGGGTGCTGGAGGGATAGATCTCCTCACTGGGAACATCTGGACATTAACCTTCCCATTAAGAAGTCACATTGTGGTCTCCTCCATCATTTCTGGCTGGTATGGAATCAACCGGTTGTTCTAGACACTCTTCAGAAACTATAGACTTAATTCTCAACTGCTTTGTTTTTTCCTTCTTTAGTTCTTTCAGACATGAAGTGAAATCCTCATAAAAATAATATTTGCCTTTTAAACCTGGAGGAAATCAGAGAAGAGCACGTTAATGAAAATGCTGCATGTTGTTCTGTTTCTGTTGAACTTGGGAAAAAAACTACATGTTAAGATGTTAAATAATTCAATAGTGAAATTAAAACTTTGTTAGTTAGTTACTGAATAAAAGATCAAATTAAATAACTTGATGAAATACGTGTGATACGTAATTCTGTAGCTTTGTTTTCATAGAAAAAAAAAATATGGAAAAATCAACCAGAAGCGCCTCGCAGTCATAAAAATACACATTTAATAACATGTAAAGTTCTTCACAAATAAACACTGATTCAGTTTGAGAGATAATCATAAATGTATAAATGTACTATGTAGCTTGGAGCTATCTACCATAAAATTAAAAAACATTCATCATTTATAAATATTCTGATATTTACTAGTCCTTCTCTCTCTACAACAGGTTTACATTTGGTATCAGAGTAGAAACAGCATTTTTCTGCAGCTTAAAATGATTAGAGAAATAAAATGTTACCCTCCCTAATCTAAATGTACCTGATAAAGAAACAAATATAATAGAAATAACTTTTCTTTCTTTAAGTTGAAATTAAAATAAAAACCTCCTGCATGCTCCATCAGGGAACCAAACCCCAGAGCTTTGTCTTGCAGGCAGGTAGATAAACCCCTACACTACATGTGCCTTTTTAAACAAACCTTTTTAAAATCGAGCGTCTGATACGTTTCCATTATTCCATAAGTACATATCAAACAAAGCAAATCTGAATTTATTCAGATGCAGCATTACTGGACGGTGGCTACTGGGAGCTGAACTCTAGAGGATCTGTTTTCTTATGCCTTTCGATCTAACATTATTGTTTGATTAATGCACACATCTGATCAACGTGGCAGACTCACTTCCTCAGGGTGCAGAGATTCAGCAGACATGTAAACATGGGCTTTCTCACAGGCACCAGCTACCACATGTATGCAAGATGTAAATATACAATCAAACAAATGAGACACAGCAAGCAGAGCAAATGACAAAAACACCGTCAGATATTCATCTAAAGGAAATGAACAAACTAAATACTCCGACTCAAAAGCTGATTGGGACCAGTTACAGTCCTCTGCATGCAGAAATCTTCATGTTTAAAGCCTTCCTCTCCTTGTTACACTTGTAATGGGTTTAACTGCTCAAATGCTGAACATTAAGAGAAATATATCGGTGAAGGTTCTCAGTCATCCAGGTCATGGTCAAGCTAGGAAACTAAACTACACGTCCAGTTGCCTAAACTGAGCTTGATTAAGAGATATAAAACAGTTTCATTTGGCTCCAAGTGTAAACTGATACAGGGAAACCTGAATAAGTGTGGGTTGGGTGCTGCATTGATTAATAATTAAAAGGCGGATGTGTGTAAAATTCCTCATCCTCTGGATTCTTCCACTCCTCCCTTGTGGAACAGATGTTTTTGTGTTCAGCCCAGGTAATCCAAACACCGACCCTTTGTGACATATCTCACCTGGAATACCTGCCTGCTCTACAGTCTTACTCTACAGCAAACTTTCCCCAGTATCTGCCTACCTGCCACTCTCTGACGCTCAGGTCTTACCTCGGCTCTGCTCTCTGTCGCTTGCTTCCCAAATCCTAAATCTGCGTTGTTCTATCTTTTTCTAGGAGACCAAAGTGTCTGGATGAGGAACCCCTCCTCCTGAACAAACTGATCATCAGAACAGCAATCCATGTTTCCTTAAACATAAAATCAAATATCCAAAATATTCTGCTTTGTATTTCAGAGCCCTGTCATTATTTGAGGTGAAATTACTTCTTACTGCTTCAATCTAGGCTCAGTTTTTCTTTATGTGAGTCAGGAAATCAAACTCAGACCCGACAGTATCCCTCAGGGAGTCTGCTTTTCCCCTCAATCATTCTAAAACGGGATCTGTAAACCAGGAGGATTTCTGCAGATCCTGCAGGATCTTATCTTAAAACACTGAGGTAGGCCGCAGTAAAGTACATTCGACACACACCTCCATTCATCCACCTTTATCTCTCCTGTTTTGTTCTGCCTCGACTAAAACAAGATGAGTTTATGAAAGAAAACAAACAATACTTACTTGAAACAAGTTATAGGTGAGTAACACCCTGCTGTGGTTGAAACACTGATAATAAAGGATCACAGTCATTGGCCTAACACACCAAACACCAGGCAGAATCAAAGCAAAAATAAGTTAAAGCAAAACAATGAGAAATAAAAGACGAGGTGTGAAACAATTACAGTGTGATGGCTGGAGCATTTCTCAAAGAACTGGGGGAACAAAGCCTGGTCTGAACATCTGCACAGACGACAACAATAGAGCAACAGCATCCAAAGCTCTGACTGAGGAAGGGAAGCAGACCAGCGACTGTAGCAGGGAGACGGGTGCAGTATGTAGACAAAATAACCAGTCAGATAGACTAATATAGGACCAAATGAAATGAATATTTCATTTAAAAAATACCACAAATGCTTCTACTGAATTTATGGGAGTTTTACTTTCTAAGTTCTTCATTTGATTCAATTTCTGAAGAAGCAGAAGAAGAAAGTTGGAGTAAATCTGAACAGGCACTGATCTGAATAGCTACAGAAGAGTCTAATTAAAGTAATGAATGGTTCATTAAATTTAAATCATCTGTACAAAACTTTAACAAGCAAATCTCCTGAGCCTGAGGTGTTTTATTCCAAAGCCCAATTTAATTTATAAAACTACTATAAAGATAATAATGAACGGATCTTTGGCTGTCGGTCCTCCTAGCTTTATCGGCAGATTCAAACCTGGAAGTTATTATTTTGTCTACTCACTGCTGAACACTATCGGACAGAGACAGAGACAACAACAGACTGAATCAACAAGTCACCTCTGTTGTAGGTTTCACCGTGGTCCATAACTGACACTGTCACATGGGAGAACAAGAGAACACAGCAGCCTTTAGCTTTCCACCACATGAAATAAACAAACACATCCATTCCTCAGGATCCTGAATCTTTGCTGTTTAAATCAAATAAATATTGATGAATAATATTAAGGCAACCAAACTGGTAAACATCCTATATTGAACACTTTCATTGTAGAAGCAGAATCTCCAACAGAAACTTAAAAATCAAAAGTGCTTTTTTTTTCACAGAGGAAATCAGAGGAAATGTCCTGTAGAATAAGTCCTGCCTGCTCCCCACAGTCTCTGTCTGGACCTGAGGAGGAGGAGGAGGAGGAGGAGGAGGAAGGTTGATTTTG
The DNA here is from genome assembly GCA_034780135.1 of Jordanella pulchra. NCBI lineage: Eukaryota > Metazoa > Chordata > Actinopteri > Cyprinodontiformes > Cyprinodontidae > Jordanella > Jordanella pulchra. Next base: position 4,040 of record JAUZNJ010122814.1, read on the forward strand.
TGCCTGATGAAGCAGTTTGATGCACAGTTCCTAGTCTCACCATTTAGTGAACATGAGGGACTTTTTCCCATTTATCTTTTGTTTCAAGCCTCATCTAACTAAAGGATCTGTGTCTGAAAAGCTCAATTTCAGAGGTTTATTGCCATCCTTTGGTAACCAATCACCATGGCAACCATTAGATGCTTAAGCAGCAGTTGTTTGGGAGTGACTTTTGAATGCTACCTCTGCCTGTTGGACTCTTTGACCAGAACTCTGTGCTTTGATGGAATAGAACTGAAAGTGAGGTCCAACATTGAGGTTCTCCTCCACATCATGGAACAGCGGACCGGTTCTATCCCGTCTGCCTGAGCCCAACAAGTCAGCATATGCCCTTTGGACCTGGAGAAGGGCTTCTACTGGTTCTCTCATGGTGGCCTATTGGGGGCGCTCCAGGACAGAGTCTGTGGCCCTTTAATAGGAACCATCGGGTCTGTATACAGACGGACCTGGTTGCTAAGTCCTGAACGATAGCTCACGATCACAGAAAGAAGTACTAGTGGCGGGGGTGCCACTGTTGTGAAAAGAAAACATTGCATTTAAAACACTGAACAAGATTTTATGTTATTTTTAAATGATTGTTAAGTGGACCCACTAACTATGCTATTGGTCATTTTATTGATTTCATTTAGGTGCATTTAAATAAATTAGATTTTTCGGCTCTTTTCCTGGTGTGAGATTATGCTGCTACAATAATAATATTCCATTTAAATGCCAGGAAGCAGATCCTGCAATAAAGAGGAGTTGAACAGATTTCCTAAGGTTGGGTTTTCAAACCCCAGACTTCCAGGGCCGGAATCCTATGGTGTGATATTTGTGCCACCAGGTTCAACACTGACAAACTGTGCGTTCAGCTCCATCTTTCTGCTCATGCTCCACTCTATTTTCCTCTCGCTCGCTCGAATCACTCAGCTCGCTCGCAACCTAAAACTTGGCGTGATATTTGTGTCACCAGGTTGAGCACCACCAGCCAATCACAGATTGGCCTGTTTCATCCAATCAAAGCTGCTACCTTTAGTTCGACAGTCATTGGCATTGAATGCAGGAGTTTTCCCTTCAACCGAAGGGTTGGCGGTTCAAGGCCCGGCTCCCAGTAGTGGTCAGATGGCCCGGTGCTGCCAGTGTACGGCAGCTACGCTGCCTGCAGGACATTGTAGCTGCGGCTACAGTGTAGCTGCCATCTTTAGTTTGTGTGTGAAAGGGTAAATGACTGAAAGTAGTTTAATGCATTTACCATTGGATTAAAAGCAGCAAATCACCAAGGACTTTTTTTAAATACTGAAAGTTTCTGCAATCATCAGAAAACGATCACCATTCCTTTTTTCTTGTTCAATAAAACCTGATTATTAACTGTTTAGAAAAAGACATCTGATCTGATGATTGCAGAAACTTTCACCATAAATTGCATCACAGAATTTTTAAAAGTTTTTTTATCTCTATTGAAACGAAGACAGTAGTTAGATTTTTAAGAGGGAATCTCCGATACATTCTTTCACAACGAAATAAAAGCATAAATTTTGCAAGGCTTACATAAAATAAATAGATCAGATGAAAGAGTCTAATTCCATTTCCCAAAGAAGAAGAAACATCAAAAACCATTTGTTCAATCAAACATTAGAAACTGTGACATGTCTCTGCAAATTTTCTGTATTCGTCCGTATTTATCTGCTAAGATTAACAGCGAGGAATCGAGGGTTTTATGTTCATTCTTAAGAAACATAATATTGAAGGTTTTTGGTTTTCCATTTACATGCATGTATATGAAACTTTCCCATAATTACGTATCCTAATATTTACCATGATCATTATTCAGCAAAGTCATTCTTAAATATTAGAACTTGATTTTTATCAAACGGAGTTATGTTTATTATTTTTATACCTTACCGTATGTATGTGCATTCTGTCAAAAATGTTACCTGACATGATTAGAAAGCGCATCCTTCAACCTTGAATCTAAATCTCTCTGCTGTTGGTTGTAGCTACTGATAATTTTATATTGTATATTTTTAAAAAGTTGCCTATAATGAAAACTATGTTCAAAAAACTTCCGCTTCTTGGTGCAGTCCTTTGTGATTGGTTGTTCTTCATCGAACTAAAGGTAGTATTTGCAAGGCGGGCTTTGATTGGATGAAACAGGCCAATCTGTGATTGGCTGGTTGGTGGTGCTCAACCTGGTGGCACAAATATCACGCAGAGTTTTAGGTTGCGAGCAGAAATAGGGTCGAGCGCGAGCAGAGTGAGTCGAGATAGCGAGAGGATTAATAGATTGGAGTGCGCAGAAATAGAATTGAGGGAGAGCAGAGGGAGCCGTGTGCACAGTTTGTCAGTGTTGAGCAAGCGTAGATGAGATCCCTGCGTGCTCAACCTGGTGGCACAAATATCACGCTATAGAATCCTGCAACCTTTAGATGTGTCAGTGCTGAAATACACATTATTTAGATAATAAGATGAGTTATTTGCAGGAAATGACACATTCAAAAAGTTGATTAAAAGGACAAATGTAAAAGTTGCAGACGCTGGAGCCGTGCTCCAATGGATCCGGTGCCGGATCGGGTTCTGGTTGATAATTTTTAGAATTAGTAAGAAATAATCCAAGGACTGGAACAGCCAGTGAAGAGACACAAGAAAGATAAGACATGGTACCTTCACTTTCGATTGTGTCAACTGCATCATTGACCAGTCGAATGACAGTCACAATGGAGGCTTGAAGAGAGAAACAAGGAGCAGACATTTTTAAATGATACACATTCATAGAGAAACAGCATGGAGGTGATGAGGCCTGACTTTCCTGCTCATCACTGTTACTGAAAAAAAAAACAGCCTGATCTGATGACTTCCTCTATGTTATTTTACAGAAAATACACATGAATGATATTAACATCCAGAAGCAATAATAAGGTGAGATATGCAATACAGATAAGTGGTGCAGCAGAAGCATTTTAAGGCAAATTCGATCTGCTCTCTACTGGATGTTATTGAATTATTTTGGTTTGATTGGAGCTTGCTCATATGTGACGGGAGGCTCCGAGCCAAAGGATAAAATCTATGTCATACTAAGTTAAAAGGAATATTTTTTTTGTTTTACAGTTTATCCCAAATATTGAACTACAAAGAAAAACTGAAAGATGAGGGTAATTAAACAGGCATGAAAGCCTGCAGGGTAACCTGGCCGATCAGCCATGTTTTTGTATCAATTTAAAATATTTACTCTTCCACTTTTTTCTGAATATGACTCTGGTTGTTTGCAGACTGGAACTATTTCAGGACCAGCAGAGGATGATCCATGGAAGACCGTCTGGAAACAACAACCCTGGCAGATGGTCGATGTTGGGATTTCAGGACATTTTTCTGTCTTATAAACAGCTTATAACAAATGCAACGCCAGCAGGGAGCATGAAAAGGTTGTACAGAACCAGGATGAGTTACTGGTATATAAATTTTTAAAAAAAATAACTCTGGCACTGAATAGCAGATTTATTTTATAACCATGCAAAACCCATTTTAATTGGAAACATGTCCACCAAATCTAGCAGAGAAAATTACGATGTTACTGAAGAAAGATCAGTTTAACTGGTGTTTAAAGTGTTGGTCTTTTTCACTTAAAACATGTTTTGGTCAGAGAAAGATTTGTTAAACTGTTTGTAGTGGTTGCCTCTGTAGGACCAACAGAAGAACCGCACCGCAGACCTAAACTACCCGCAGGTCCAGAGATGCTTCCTGTATGAGGCTTCATGAACTCCACCGCTGTCACAGACTGATGGTGTGATAATGTACAATATCAAAAAAACAACTTTTTTCCGTTTAAACCATATAGACCAGGTCTATAAATAGAATCGCAGTGACATCACACATCGAGTGCGAGCCTAGCAACGATCACTTCCATCTTAGGAGGGGTTAACATTCGCCTAGCAACCAAAGCGGTAGACATTTAGAAAGCACTCTCAGAAGATTTAAGTTTGAGTAATAATAATGTATGAATACCAAGAAAATCTTCTACCAAAAAGATAAAGACAGATGTAACGAAAAATTAGCCCTAATCTGCTGGAGAAACAGCGCCAAGGCGGGTAGAGGCTACAGCTAACCAAAGGCTAGCTATAGAAGCTAACTGTGGGAGATGGGAGGACAGCAGATGATAATCGTGCCAGGTAGACAGAGCAGCAGGCTGAGTGTGTCTGCGCAGCAGGTAGGACTATGAAACGGTCCTTTTATGGCTAAATTAAAACAGCTTTTTGAAAGCTACATGCAAATGTCTTCATAGCATTACCCACAATCCCGTCTCTGCTGCCTTCTTCATTTAAACATTGATAAATCCATGATACTTTCTCAAGTCTTGAGTTTTAGACTTAATAATACAAAGTCAATGCCTTCTACACATGTAGGTCCACTGTAATTTTGGACTCTAGGTTTTGCCATTTTCGCCGGTCTTCGTCAAGCTTCCCCCCCAACCAATCTTTTTTGGTCCTATCGCTGTTGGAAAACGATAGAAATATGGTTCATCTACCTCCCAGGCACGACTACTGCATCTATAAGCAGCACAAGACTTCGGCATCAGGACGGATTTTACAGCAGGCCTATCTATAGACAGTCAGAACTGGTTGTTACCATGCAGCTGTTTAACCCTCCTGTAATGGCGCTCTGCGTTCATCAGTTAGGAAATCCTGGTTATATGACATCATGCTGTCTATTGGATGTCATATTTTACTCATGCTATATTTGTCTTATACTGTCTCAGTGCTGCCCTCTTAGTCACTCATCTTCAGACCATTGGGTTAGGGCACATTTAGCATCATAAGAAAGTTACTGAAGCCTATAGGGTTCTGGCCTTGTGGGATCTAGAACGTCCACTTCAACAACCTGCTTCAGCAGGGGAATCGTCTTCTTCAAAACATCTATTTGCAGTGTGAGTAACAGCTTCCCTCTGCTCACGGTCCATGCTAGGTTAAACTAAACCAGCTGCTACGCCCTGAACCCCCGTGCACCACTCAGGGAGTCTATTTGGTGGCAGTCTTCTAATTTTTTGGGTTATGCTTCACACTTTTAAAGATAAACAGATTTTCCCCCTGGACAAACCAAACTGTTCATATTCTCTGTTTAAAGTGGAGCAACACTGAATAAACCAAGTTCAAATCTTCTGCTGCTATTCATTTAGATTTTCAATTTCATAACACACTCATCTCATCTCTTCTCATAAAAATACCACATTGAAGCACTTTGAAATTGGATCTTTTCATAAAGGTGATTTCCTGTGTTTTAAGTTTTTATGACCCTGACTTCTCAATAAAAACATAGGAGCTCATTTGAATGAAGGTTGATGCAAACGCTGGTGCTGATGAGTTGATTTTTAAAACAGGACTGAGCTGCTTTAACCAAATGAAGGACAAGCAGATGAAGCTCTGAAAAAAGCAACATATGATCATTATGATGGACCCAAGTTTTTATAATGAGGGAACATTTCTTACCGTTATCCTCACAGGAGTCGGACTGAAAGGAACTCAGAGACTGGGCCTCTGAGTTACTGCCTTTGTTGCTACCTGAGAAACACGTGTCCTCTTCTGTCACGTTGACCACTTTATCTGCAGAGAGACATCAACATGTCATATACTATTTACAGATAGATTACTGCTACTTTAGCCTGTGTCTGGTTGCTGCATATTGTGGGTAAAGACGATGTGGCACTTTAAGGTTTAAGATTTTACTGACCTAAATAAGCAGGGTTGAAAACTAGTTCATTTCTGTTATTCTGAAGATTTTTCTGATCTCATCACTGTGTTCGGTTCAACTATTTTCCATGTTGTTGCAGGACAACGGAAGTAGTTCTAATTAAAATAAGATGTGGGTCACTGTGGCCAAGCCATCCTTTCAGGGAAGGAGTCTAAACTCTTTTCACATAATCAGCCCAACCGAAGCTGCTGTTGCAGCAATGCAGCCGCATTGTCCTGAAGATGCTGTGCTCTGACAGGAAAGTTGAGAGAAAAAGGTAACTGATTTTCTATGGCTTGTAACAAAAGACCAAAAGTATTAGACCCCGGTTTATAGCTGGCCCACAGTGTTATTCTTCCTGTCTCTTAGTAAGAGACAGATAACAGCCTGAGGCATTTAATTCAATTCAATTAATTCATATACATAGCACCAATTCACAACATATGTCATCTCAAGACTCTTTACAAAGACAATTAAATTGAATCACAGTCAGATCGGTTAAAAGTTTTCTATCTAATTCATTTGCTCGACAGCAACCCCTCACACCAAGCATGCATGTAGCGACAGTGGAGAGGAAAAACTCCCTTAGAACAGGAAGAAATCTCCAGCAGGCTCAGTGTGAGCGGCCATCTGCTGAGGAAGACTGGGTTCAAAGAGACAGAAGCAGACAAGCAGGAATAATTTTTATCAGGCCTCCTGCTTAATTTTCAGGCCTCCACTTGTCTCTCTTCCTTTAAGGTGAAAACATGATCTCTGAGATGCTGAGGCACAGTCAGCTTCAACACACCCAGTCATTGTGAGAAAGCGCACCGATAATGTTCAGTCTCAAAGCTCTCACCCTAAGCCAGGTGAGAGGTTCATACTTGAAAACATAACCTTTACCTCCAACAATTTCGGCTCATTCCTGATCTAAATGGGTCAGGTCATAGGTCATCTTTTTAGCCCTGCCCCAATTTTTCTGACACCTGATTAGCCCATACCTCAACACCAAACTGATCCAAACTAATTTGAAGGACAGATTGAGGAACGGCAAACTCTTTTTTGGAGGGTTAATCAGAAAGCTATGATTTCAGCAAAAGAGAAAATAAAAGCAGAAATGAGAGGGATGTTGCACACGATGAAACATGGAGAAACGTGAAATTCCTTAGAAGAAGAATCTGTGCATTGAGGTGTAGTGTTTGGTATTTGCATAGAGTGCAGTTGGTGGCAGTCCAGTCCCTGAGGCTGATGTTCTGTTTGAGGTTCAGCAGGAGTGTTTGTGTTCATGAGGAGGTGTGAGAACAGGCCAAAATGCTTCCCACAATAGGGAGAAAAAAATTATGCCCCGAACATTTGACCCCAGTTTAACAGCTTTAGGACAGTTCTATAAAACAACTGAGTGAATGGTTGCGGGTCTCTAAATTAAAAATGTTTAGTGGAACAGGACTTGGTCATACTTTCGGACCAAGCTAAAAAGAATCTGCAGAAAAAACTGAAGCACAACATATCCCTAAAGGCCTCCAACTGATATTTCCAGTTTTAAGTCTATTTTCTATATAATCAGAGGTTAAAGTTAAGGTAGACTGACTGACTTAATGCTGATTGGTGTTTTTGTTTTTAAAATGTTCAAATGGAAGCAGTGCTGTTGGTAAAGCTAAGAGTGTCTTCAGTCATTTTTGAAGAAAAACATCATTCTAAAATCTTTGGTCCCAAATGAGATTTGATCTGTGAACTATGAGCAACACAACACTTCCTCTAAAGATACAGACACACCAACAGTCTGCTGCACAGAGTGAGTTTCGTACGGAGCCGCTGTAAGCTCTTCAACCCGCTGGTGTCAGACTTACCTTCATCACTGGCCAAAGGGCTCTTGTGGATGGAGTCACAGTCTGATCTACAGGGTGAGACTGGTGGCAGGTTGGGGGCCACGCTGCACACCACAACTCCCCTCCTGATGGTTCCAGAAAGGATTCTTGGTGATTCCGGGTGAAAGGTGCTCATCTCTGTATGCTCCCCGGCGTGTTTTTCCGACAGCTTTTCTAGTTTTGACAGCGGTTCTCCTTGAAAACAAGGTGTGTATGCCATAGGTCTTACAGGGACCTGAGGGGGTCCAATGACACCAACTCCTCCCACCAGGGTGGGCTGTAGTCCTGACTCTGAGTACAGGTTTTGGTGCTCTCCAGGGCTGCAGTGCAAAGTCTTTAATGGAACACAGCTTGCCTTGTTGAGAAGTGCAGCAGTGGCTGGATCCTGGACCAGGGATAGATTGTTTCTTGAGTAGTTTTTGTTAAAAACTTTCTTGCGGAAAGCAATGAAGAGAACAATAAGGACAATAATGACAAAAAGCACTCCAGTAATGCCAATCAGCTCCTCCTTGCCAACCACAGCATGACCAGCCTGCATATCCGGGACGACAACAGGTCGTAAGGTGCAGCGCTGCCCCACAAAGCCAGGAGTGCAGTTGCAGTAGAAGGAGCCGGGAGTGTTGATACATGTGCCTCCGTTCTCACATTCACCTTCAGGATTGTTTCGGTCACATTCATTCACGTCTTCCTCACACCTGTAACATCAATGAAATGAGAGGAGATCAATGGTTATTCTATTTAGCAACTCAAACATAAATCTGTCATGAAAATCCAAGGAGTGTAAGCGGCTGCCTGTAAACTTAAACCCAGAATAAGAAAAGACAGGTGTGAGGTAACTGGCAGCAGTGGCTCCACAGGAAGACCTTGGGATGGAGAATTAGGAGGAAATGAGCTTTTCTGGCCCATGATGATGACTGGCTTCAAAGCTGTATTAGACTCCCTAAAGCTTTATTCTTGGATTTATCTGCTGAGCTCTTAACTCTCCTCTCAATGGTTGCCATTGTAAGCAATGAAATAAAACTAGGCTGCATTGCCTATTTACGGTTTGTTGTGGTATGGAAGGCGGAGCAGAAGATGGAACCATCAATGCTAATACTGAGGTGCAGCTGTGATATCTAGGTAAAAAATTATAAATTTATAAAACCATGCCTATGGTTTTATAAATCTGATCATTATGGTGCATATACACATTTAGTATGGATCCTGTGCAATGTTTCATAAATGAGACCCCTGTACACTCCTTACTACCAGGTTTAACTCCTTCCACTCCTGTGACGTTCAGCTCTCAAGCCACATTGTCCCGCTGAGACACTGTTGTTTTTTATTTGTGACCCTAAAGGTTTGGAACAGCCAAGAAGAAACTCTAGTCCACTGGCCTTTGCATTTGATCCTGAAGCTTTTAGGATCAGTCCTTCACTGCCTGCTGCTGATGTGCCAGTAGGAATCACGCCTTCCAGGATGAAGTGAATCACATGAGGACTCATCATTTCTGTAGCATCAGCTGATGTGTGACTTATACTTATACCAGTTCCTCATTTTAAATTTCAAAGCCACTATCTTCCTCATCACGTGCCACTGATGGAGTCTGGAAAAGATTTTCATGTTTTAATTATATCACAATATTACTGGAATGTTATCAAGTGTCGACTGATATTAGCTTTAAAATAACTAAAACTGTATTGAATATTGATCATTTCAGATTTTGCTGATATAAAGAGGTATTATTTTTATGAAAAACTAATGAGGATTATGCCTCCAGTGCCTGTGGTTGTGCTTGGGTGAGTGTCACCAGAGACATTCAGATGTCAAATGTTAGCCCTGTTAGCATGCTAACCATTAATGCACATGGAAGGACAGAAATGGTAAGAAACTACAGCGGGCCTGTAAATAGGTTCAGGGAAAAAATATGCGTATCTATTAGCCAGTTGACTTGAGCAAACAATCTAGTGTCTAACATCGTTATTTGAACTGGATTTGTTTTTCAGTTTCTTTCACTTTCTCCTGTGATTTGTTGCCATTTCTTAGCCTAACCAGGTTTTTAGCAGCACAAAGCAGTATAACATGTTACGCTGTCAGTTGCCCAATTCATGCTGATCACTATTTGAACACCTGGACTCCCTTTTCATCCAACCTTTTTATTAGTTATTGCTCCTCCATTGCACCTTTGATGTCATGCAAACAGCTACCGGTCAACGGTTCCACAAATGTCAGTTTCAAAGCTTGGGAATGTCAAAAATAGTGTCAAAACACAGCGTTCTACCTGGTAGATAGGATGACAGTTACACTGTTGATTCACCTGATAGCTAGAAGCAAAATGGCTGAACGACAACAGCCAGTCCTAGAAAGCCTCAGTCATCAACTTTGTTTGTTTGTTTTTTTCTGAAAAGCAAAAGTCTGAGTCAGTCAGAAGGCTAAAGGACTCGTTGAAGTCTGGCATTGATGGACAGTGAATGTTAGCCGAGTCCCTTGGGTCCAGCCAGACCAATTACATCATGTCACCATTATCATCTCCTTATTGATTCTTTTGTTGTTTTTCTGGTTATACATGAATGTTTTGGATCAAACCTATTTAACAGTTTTCACAGATTGCTTTTATTTTAAGAGCAAAAAAGATCTCCAACCTAACCTGGCTCAGTGTGATCAGGAATTATCTGCTGTTAATTGATAACTGTCAAGCATGGAGGATAAAAAAACACCTAAACAGAACTTATCTGACTTCATGAAGTAGGATGAAATATTTTACAAATCACTGAACTGGTCTGGGAAGGTTGCTGAACCATTTCTAGTGTTTGCTGCGACGGTCCACCATGACTGGAGCTGTTTGGGTTTGAACTCACATTAGGCCCCTGAAGCCTCTCCTGCAGCTGCAGAGGAATGCATTGCCGATGGGTTTACACACTCCGCCGTTCTGACAGGGGTTGGGAACACACACTGTGACCTCCATTTCACAGCTTCGTCCGGTGTACTGAGGATTACAGCTACAGGTAAACCCTGAAAGACATGCAGATGGGAATAAAAGAGAAAGGTTTGGGTTGCATAGTATAATATCTCACCTACAGATTAACTCTTGGGTTCAAAGGATTAAACAACCCATAAATGTTTTGCATGATGTCTTGCATGTAATAAAATCCAGATGAATCTAAAAACCAAAACCTGTAGTGGATACACAGACGTAATGAGAAAGAAAAGCAAGAAAAATAGATGAGTAAAATCCTTATCCTGCAAACAACTTCGGCTAATTAAATAATCCATTGAAAGCAGTGATCAGGCTGAAGTCTGAACCCTCAGAAACACATTAAGGCATAAAAGTCGGCCTTTTACCACCTGAAGAACACGTAAATGTCAGCCTACTGTCTTAAAAACTAAAAAAAATGTATAGGTGCTATGGCATGAATGAAGAATAGCAACAAGGCATGATCTGAGAGTAAAGAGAACTAAGGGGTGTATATGCTGCTGAGACAGGAGGACTGATCAGTATGGGATAGATAACCAGAAAGAAGCTGACTACATGATGGCAGAGGCTGAAAAGTGGCATGGATAGAACTAATCAGAGCTGCAAGGACACAGTCTAACCAAAAATACGAGGAGACAAAACTCAAAGTTAAACAAACATGAAAGCAACTAGAAAATTAAAAATAGAGAAATGGTCTAACATAAAAAAGTCTAAAAAGATATCAGCACAAATAATTTAGTTAAGAATTTTATTTTTCATTATTTTATTTTTGCAAACCTTCTCAGGGAAGGTTTGCAGATGGAAAGTAGCTATAACTAAGTTAAAATTATAAACTAAACTGAAGTGGCAAAACTCAAACAACAAAAAAAATAATTAAAATTTTTGCAAGACCTTGTAGCTTATAATAAACAAGCCAAACATATGAAAACGTGTTTTTCCAAAATAAAAAACTCACACTGAAAAATAAAACAGAGTTTATCCGTCATCAAATGTCTTCAAACAGACTTTCTTAGGTTAGATCTGATTTTATTCAAGGTAAAGCACATTTCGTAATTCTGTCAACCTCTGTTTAAAAACATGGAGTTCATCAGACTCCAAGCAGAGAAACGTCCCCTTTCTGATCAATAGTGTAATTCATACAATAACGAGTTCAATCAGCCTCAACATGTGAAACGGTGAGAGGTTCCCTTTATACCAACTGCTCTGGTCAGGAAGTCTTCAGTCTTTGGCATTAATGAAAAAGAGGGGCCAGCATTCCCTGCTCCCTTAAGCTTTTAAAAATAGAGAGGATAAACATACTTCTGACCTTTTAGTTGGTAAAGAGTACATAATATGTCCAGTATTTACAGAACTATGGAAAATGTTCTCCATGCATCTCTGCCCCTTAATCATGAATCATTTTCACCTCATTCTTTAATCCAAAGCTTTCCAAATTTATCAGAAAAAAACTGTGTTTACTAAAACATTGAAAGATGAGACCTTCAAAGTTTGGTTTCACATAAAGACATAAAGCTATGAAGGACTGAATACTGGGGGATCATTGTGGTATGTACGGCAGAGGTTTGCTAAAAAGGGGCTAGAAACTAAAATGGCTACAATTCCAAGTCATAATTACTTATGCTGCACGGTGACTGAAATGCATCATATTTATATCAGATTTAAAGACTGCATCCTAAATACCTCAGTCTTAGGAAATCTGTTAGTCCATTTAGTTTTTGTGATCCCGAGAGCTTCCTCAGGGTCACAAAGAAGGGCATCTTATGTATGAAAAAATAGTCAGTAATATTATCAGAAACTGTTATTAGTGGATAAAAAAGCTGTTACCTAAATAATTACTCCAGACAGCACGTAGTTATCTCAGCTGTCTTTAGTGTTACTTACCACCAGAGGGCAGACTGGTACAAGTGGCGCCATTGCGACAGGGTTGATGCTGACAGGCATCAGGGTAGAGAATGCAGCCGAGCTTCAGCTCTGTCAGTTCCACTACCTCTGCATACTGCGATCGTTTGTTCTGCAGAGGCAACTCTTTATTATTCAGCATGACTGAATCAAGGCATCCTTGGAATCCCTCATACACCCGCGGGTCCTTCTGGGAGGCCACAAGATTACGTGAGTTTGGTGGCTGCACCTGAAAAATAGGGGGTTCAGATTTTATACGTGAACGCACACAAAAATAAACAAACATAAATATGAACAAATCATTTAAATCTCTATCTCCACTGACAAACAGCGGCATGGTTTGATATAAAGAAAACAGTTCTGTAGGCAAACATCAGCAGGGAGGCTGCATCCAAAATATGAACGTTCTTCCTGCTGTGCTTTCAATAAAAAGCAAGACTTTTCATTCAGTTATATAATAATGAGGTCACATGGATCAGTGACTGGGGCATCACGACCAACATGTTTAAAGTGTAAATGGTTGTAAAACCAAAGCTGCTTAGTATGAGACTGAGGGAGCATCTCTAGATGGGATGTTAAGTCCAGACAGTCACAGAGCCCTCCAGGTGGTATTTAGAAGAGAAATTAGCCTTCCCGGTTCTGAGTCAAAGGAATGTCTTAATGACTGCAAAGTCGACAGGCTTTCAGTTTACAGACCGGTTTTTAAATTTAATTGAACTCTGTTTGCATAGTGCCAATATATGAGAGGTTATCTCAAGGCAGTTCAGAGAGATAATTAGGTCAGACTGGTTGAAAGTTTGTTATCAAAGGAAACCCAGCTGGTTGCATCCAGGCACTGACTGAAGGATCTCCACTTCACTGGGTGAGCATGTGGAGACAGCAGACATCTGTTTGTATTTTGCTGCTGACTGCAGCAACAGTGGAGAGAAAAAGTCCCTTTTATCAGGAATAAACCTCCAGCAGAACCAGACTCAGTGTGCTGCCTTCTGCTGAGAATGACTGGAGACCGACGTCTTCCTCTATCGGCTTGAAATGTGTTCTATTATCACCAATTTGTCATGTTTGAAAAGATTTCCTTTCAGTTTCAACATTATGGATATGACCTGGACAGGCCAGCTGACCTTATATCTTCTTATGCCTCATATTCTTGTGTCTACCTGCAGCACAGCGAGCCGGCCTGGCCTTAGGTATCTCACCGGAGCAGCTTAATACATTTTAAAGAAGCTGCATCAGCAGCCAGACCATTTTGGGGGGATAGGAGGTGGGTGTAATTCCTTAACACTGTTATGGCAAATTGGAACTTAATAATTACAGGAAAATATTTGTATGTATCTTAAATATCCAGCTTATATGATTTTCTCCTACTCAATAAAATGTATCCGGATGGAGAAGCTCCGCCTTCTGAAATCCTCAAAACCAGCTTATAAATGAACATTAAGGCAACCAACCAGAATAGTCATATATAACAAAATACTGAGTTTATAAAACAAAGTGAATAAAGAAAAGTGCAAAACTGGGATAGCAGATAATACTAAGAAGCACAGCGAGGTCCACAGCGGTCCAGGTACTGACCAGCGCTCCGAAGTAGAAGGTTCGATCTGGAGACAATGTTTGGATCAGGGAGGGGGGGTGCCGCTGCTCGATATAGCTGTCATCCAATGCCAGGCTACTGAAATTGCGGTTGAGTTCCAGAGCTATGGTGTGCCAGTTGCCATCATTGATGCGACGTCCAGCGGGACCCAACATGTCAGGACCGTCAGGACCTCCACTCAGGAGAGGAGCACAGGACAGCTGGAACCACAGCTTCCCTTCGTCCAGCTGTGGGAACACAGACACAAAATGACTCAATAACTGTAGGGATCCTCGGTGGCTTCCTGCTGCAGTGACCAGTAGAGTCCACATCTCCACTGGCTCGGATCTTATGTCTGATTCATCACTTCCTGTTTGATTGCTGTTTGGATTGCTGGGCTGCATTCTGAGGTGCTGCTGAGGCTATCTCCATCTGAGCTAAGTTCTCTTTTCTGTGTTATCTCTAAGTTACTCTAACTGTCCAGAAGTACTTTTAAACACAATTTCTACTGCTGCACTTTTTCTACTGGGCACTTGTTGCTTTTATTTCTGGTAGCGGTAGCTAGCCCAGGCTAGCGCTAGCTTAGCACTGCTATGGCTTCTCTCTCTCTCTGTCCTAACTCTTTTCCTACTCTCTCTAAATATCCCTCTCCTCTGTCCTGCTCTCTGTGTCAGATGTTCAGTTATTCCTCTGCCTCCTTTAGCGATTACGGTATGTGTAATAAATGTATTATTTTTTTTCTAACTTTGGAGGCGAGGGTGTCAGAGTTAGAGTCCCGGCTTCAGGCTTTTGAACATCCAGGTGTCAGGGTAGGCCCACTAGTGACCAGCCTGGAGCCACCGAGACCAGAGACATGTCCACATAGCGGTCCTCCAAAAGTGCCTGAGCAGCCAGGCGACTGGGTGAC
>JAUZNJ010122825.1:0-18948 GCA_034780135.1 Jordanella pulchra
TGTCTGTCTGTCTGTCTGTCTGTCTGTCTGTCTGTCTGTCTGTCTGTCTGTCTGTCTGTCTGTCTGTCTGTCTGTATATATAGAGAGAGATTTATATATAGATATAAAATTTTAGCCAACTCTTCTTGCATTCAGATGTATTTCTGGACTTGGACTAAGCTACAATTTGTCGCCAATCAGTGATGAAGTTGCTGCTGTGGTTCAGTAACATCCATCAGAGTTTTTCAAGTTGGGACCAGAATCATTTTGGTCAAACTTAAAATTTTTTAAAAAATGTTAAAAATGTTATATGATCTTTACCCATCATACTTTAGCAAACTGTTCAGGACTTTAAGTTAATTGTTCAAAACCAACTACCTTGGTTTTCTGAACTGACTCAAACTATTGTCCCCATATTTAACACTTAGTCTTTCAGTTTTACACAATTGAAAATACTTTTTCAACTAAAAAAGGGAAGTGTTTTCTTCCAGTGTGGCTAATGCTGATGTAAGATCAGATTATGTAGGAGTATTTGGAGGTATTCTCCACTTAACTTTAAATTCATAGTCCTTCTGACAGCTTTAACTTATGGTCTGGGTTAATTGTTTTAGGAAGACATCCTGATCAGATATTCAAACCAGTGGCTCCCCTTGGATGACTGATTTTACTTCTATTGTCTGTAAAACTGAATTCAACTTCACAACAGAAGATTCTTTCTCTTGTGATCTATATCTGATCAGCATACGTAAAGGTTTGAAAATAGAAAGGCCAGCTTCACTTTTTGACTCCAAACAGACTAAAGCAACACCCCAGTTACTTCAAACATTTTCATTCAGTCCTCATGAGTTTGATTAATTGCTTGATTTAGAAAAAGATAAAGTTTAACACAGGCAAATGCTGAAAAAATAATTGATATCACATGGCTAGATTTTACAATCAAGAAAGAAGTTCAAATCATAGCATTAGACAAGGTGTTGGAAATGTTACCGTGAGAATGTGTTCCTGGCGTAGTGCATGATGCTGTCGAAATCATATGGTTCACCAAGTGAGTTCACTTCCCCAGTCTCCATCTTGAGGAAGTTATACTCCTGACCTGCACAGGTTCAAATTAAGAATGCCTTATCTATCCCAAAGAGAAATTCATTTTATCAGCCAACTCGTACAGCATAGAAATAAAATATGACAAAAGTAAAAAAAAAACCTTCAGTATGCATAATCAAATCAAATAACAAAAAAAAAAATACATTTCCCAAGCAACTAAACAGTTTAGTACAATCCATCCAATATAAATCTATAGGTCCACTACCAGCAGCCTTATAGCTGAATGAGTTTAATAATTTAAAAATCTCTTGGTTCTCCAAAGCGGCGCTGGAAGTGGTAGCATCAAGGATTTAGGTAAGTTCTGGAGACTGAATGTGGTTCCTTCCAAAGACTGTTTTCTGGGCTTTCTTAACCACCTGCCTTTTTCACACAAAGTGTTTACGTAGCTCTGCTGTATACCAATTATTTGGTTCAAATAAGGTTGTTGAGGCAGTAACACAAAATCACAGACAGATTCCTGAACCAAGAGATGAAATAAAAAGTTAAACTCCTTTAGACAATGACTGATAAAATACACAGAGCATAAACAAACATTAAAGGAATTTAGATTCTCCCAATTATTGGAAACTCTATAAATCTTGTTTGACAATACATTTCTTATTTGGGTAAAACTTGGGTTTTGAATCAAACTTAGTGGCCAGAAATACATCTTTGTTAACAATGTCAACATTCTGGTCAATTATTTTAACTATTAGGAAATAAAGCTTCTAAACTGAAGGGAAGAACCACTAATGTGTCCACATTAAAAAGATAAACCAGTCAGCTAATTTTCAAATGTATCTTTATATCTGAGTTTTCCCTTCCTTCTAATTCTGAACCTAGACTAAGTGGCAGGGGTGCTCCTAAAATAAATGGAAAACTGTTTCTTAGTTCACATACATTTAGTTCAGAATGTGTAATAAAGGGAAGAATTCTGGTATCAATATTTCCATAAGTTACGACAGAGAATACAGTGTTATATTGGCAAAGATCAGAGCTTCCTGTGTTTGCAGATTACCTTTGAAAAATACTAAATAAGCTACTTCAAACTTTAGGGAAAGGTGAAAGACAGAGACCTGTTGTGCAGCCTAGTAAAACAGGTGAGTAATATTACAAAGGGTAATACTTATCCTTTTAGGTATACCAAGTATGAATACAAATGTCTATTATAGTAAAACAAATGTTCTAAAATATATTGTAAATCATTATTACTATTATACTATTATTAAATGCTTGACTTGCAGAGATGATAAACAGAACCCAAGTGAATTAACCCTGTAATGAAGCTCCATCTGTGCAATGCAGATAAAGGGAGATATGCACTGCCAAGGTCCTGCATTGGAACCCAAGTATCTTTAAGTGCAGACCCATCCAATACATATAGTGCAACAATAAAGTTAATTCATTTGAATAACTTGGGTGACACACATTATATACATTCATTACACACTGACTGATGTTTTCAAGATCTTTCTTTTGCTAATTATGATTATTCTCTGCTCACAGCAAACATAAAAAAGCATTGGGCTTACTGAAAAAATGTACCTGTTTAAAAGTACTTAAAAGCAGGCCTGATTTAAAGGCAGATTCCAGTTTATTGAATTTATCTTTTTGTTATGAAATCCTCTGGGTACATCGTGACTAGCACCCTGTTATGGAAACACATTATTTTCTCCCACTTAAGACTTCTTAATATTAAGTATAAAGATCACAGAGCGAAAATGAACTTTGAAACAAATCTAAAAACCCTGGAGAAGTTTAAAGATCAAGATCATCACATTGGAATAATCAAGCGATTTGAAATCATAAATATAAGAGGTGGTTCAAACCGTCTGCACAGTGCTGAAAAAGAATCTAAGAGCGGCATTTGTTGAGAGCAATAATACTTCTAAATAAATCCCTTGCCCAGTGATTTCATGAAACACCTGTCAGATTGCATGACAGTGCAGAGGGGTGCGTCAGTGGAAATGTGATAGACGGCAGTGACAGACATCTTGGCGACTTCACAGTCATTAAAAGATCCATTCACACCACTTACTGGAACCCAGACACGAGAGAGAATTTTAAAAACACACGTATGACTTCTGTGATCACTGTCTTTGTCTATAAATAGGGGACAACCTGAATGATCCTGAGACTTTAGTGTCTCTGTGGTAATGAGTCTCACCCGGCTGGATGTTATCCCGGATTATGGTCACATGATCGTCACGGTCAGGCCGTGTGTGTTCATGCCAGAAGCCAATGACGTGGCCTAACTCGTGCACCACAATGCCAAACTTGTCACAGTTCTTCCCTATGGAAATGGCCTGGGGTCCGTTGCCACGGCGACCCACATAGGAACAACACCTGAAAAGGATCATTATGGAGAGAGACGTTTAACACAGAAACTACAGCAACAGTGATGCATTAAATCAGTATTTATCTCAAACACACCACTCTAAAGGTGAAGAGCGAGCATTTAATCAAATTATACACAATACAC
The DNA here is from genome assembly GCA_034780135.1 of Jordanella pulchra. NCBI lineage: Eukaryota > Metazoa > Chordata > Actinopteri > Cyprinodontiformes > Cyprinodontidae > Jordanella > Jordanella pulchra. Next base: position 3,542 of record JAUZNJ010122825.1, read on the forward strand.
AATATTTAACAGAAAATTTTTATATTCATGTGATTTTAAGAAGTGAGAATCCTTGAGGTGGGATCCTAAACCAGAGTTGTTGTGTTTTAATAATCTGCTTCACGCAGGTCTATCTAAAGTAAGTGGAACAACAAATATGATATAATAAAGGAAATATAAAAAATTAAAACGTCTATAAATTTACATATTTTTCAAGTACTTAAATTAAATTGCAAAAGTATGTATATTCCTCAGTCTTTTCATATGTTATTATGCTGCTACCAAAAAGCTGTCATATCTGAGAAATCAAAAAGAAAACAATAATCAGTTTTTAAAAGTTTGAAAAGTATGCCTTGCATTGGTATTCAGAATCTGCGGTGAAACCTTTGTAAAGCACAATCAGTACTTTTGGGTATATCTAAACCAGGCCTGCTGAAAATCAGCCCTTGAGGGCCACTGTCCTGCAGAATTCAGAGATTTTCCTCAGGACAGCTGATCCTGATGATTGCAGCTTCACCAAAAGCCTGTTAATCAGCTAACGACTGCAATTAGTGGTGCTGGGGCAGGGAAACCTGAGGAAGCTGCAGAACAGCAAAGAACAACTTTGGGCTTGCCTGATCTAAACTATCCTTATGCATCTAAAGTCATTTTATTTTCCCCATTCTTCTATACAATTCACACTCAGTCAGACTGGACCATAGAAGCATCTGTGAACATTACTTTTACGTACTTATCATTGCACCAAAGAGCTTTTTGCTCAATCAACATATTGCACTGTTGTGCTTGGCCAATCCTTTCATATTTAAATAGCTTGGCTACTGTCTATGACCAGCCAATGTTTCTTGGGGAACAGACACTGATTTAAACTAAAAAGGTTGATGATAAAACATAAACTTAGGGTTGCCATTCATGCTTTTCTTCTCTCCCATTTCTGTAATGCTTTGCAATTGTACAATACTTTTTATTTTTAGATGACAAAATGAACAGTACGTCTTGAGATGTAAAAAGTTTGTCTCTTTCCCTTATAACTCGACCTTTTTATTTAGACTGTCCACAATCCCTGGCCTGTCTGGAGAGTCATTTGGCCTAATGATGCTATTAGCTTATCATTGTTACCCAAAAAACACCTACAGTAGAAGTCCTCACAAAGCAGCTGTATTCATAATAAGATTAATTAATTAACTTATAAGTCATAAATGGCATTGGAATATAGCTGGTTCAAACTACTTTTATTTAGGAGTATAAGAATACAGGAGAAAGATCTCAAATGCACAACCACTTATTCTTTTACTTTTATTTCGCAAATATGTTCTCATTTGTGTTGGTTCATTACATTAAAAAGCCAAATAAAAAATACTAAGGTTTGTATTTAAAATCTAACAAAATGTGACATTTTGTATTTTCTTCTAAGTATCGTAACTCCAGTTCATGATGAAATAAACTGTGAGAGTAAGTATGATCCTTTGGTACTTTTAGCATAAACATATTGATAATCATATCTAGATCGACGTCCTTCATTTTCAACCATATGCACAACATCTTCTTAAAGCAATAAACCCAAATTTCCTCAGTCACTGTAGTTTTACAACTACCACATCCAGTGAGTGAAGTGTCACCGCTGTACAAACACACTCTGACCCCACCGTGCTGCCACTCGACAGAACAATGCACTTCTTCCAAGTAGGAACAAAAGAACTGCCCCAACATACAAACACTTAAAACCGAGCGGCATGATTGGTAGGATGGGGAAACAGGAGCAGGACAGGAAGGAAAACGAAGCCATTGTTGAGTGACCATATCGTCTCTCACTGTGACAAGGTCACTAGTGAACTCTAGGTACACACACACACACACACACACACACACACACACACACACACACACACACACATATACATAATCCAAGATATACAAAGGCCTCTTCCACTCTTACCCGCAGGGTCTGTAGGTGAAGACGATGTAGCTTTCCTCATCTGTCTTTTCAATAAAAGTTACACACGTCTGTTTCTCCCAGTGACGCATTGCCTGTTTGAACATGGCCCTCTGACTACCTGAAACACAGACATTTTACATCCTACCTTTACACAATCACACTTGGTGTGTATTTGCACTGCTGAGTGGTGAAGGGCAGTAGTCCAGCGGAGGTGTTACCAGTGAAGTTTCCTCCGATGACGTAGGGGATGACTCCCCCGGGCCAAATTCTTTCAGCTCGAGATGTGGCTGCTCGAGGAATACGGCTCTTCCCAGCCTCACTAGGATTCCCACCTTTCGAGATTTGGCTTTTTGTATTGGCAGCTCCCTTGGTTTCATTCTTTGGGATATAGTCTAATTTGGAGTAAAATGAGAAAAGCCTTTGTAAAATAGAGAATTTGTTTCAACGAAAACACAATTTCAATTCTACAGTTTAACATGATCAAAATTTATATGTTTTAAACTAAATCTTGAATAGTTACAGTACAAAAGCAGATGACAGATTTCACTTAAAAATTAAGTAAAGCTGTCTCTGAAAAAAAAAACTGTTCTGAGAATTTGCTAAGTAAAAGACCAAGATGTCCGGTTAAGGCTATGCAACCCCTAAGTTAACATAGTCAATTTCATGTTGAGAAATCTAGGAAAAGGCAAAAAAAAGGAGGACTTGTTTGAACGTCTGGCCACAGAAGATCTTCACCATAAAACAAAGTGCTTGGCAGCATAACTTAGCTGTGTCTGAATGAACCACAAGTCTTTTAAAACAGATTCCTTTGAACAGAGGAGACGTTGGACAACAATGTGCAGTGAGTGAGAGAACCAAATCCAGCATATCGCCACAAGCACTTCATACCAACAAGCATGGTGGTGGAGGGGTGAACACTTTGGCTTGTTTCGTAGCCAGTTGACACCTGGGTCCTTTGCAGGTGAAGAATCAACTATAAACTCCTCTGCATACCATTTTTTTAGAGAAAGATTTGAGCCCATCTGTAAGACATCTGATGGTTAGCTCTAACTGGGTCACCACCATACTAATTCACATTTGTACGTTTGCAGTACGAAATTTGGAATCAGCTCCCAGTTCAACAAGCTTTTTTTTTAAGAAAAGAAAGAGAAATAAATGAAGCTGAATTAAGTGCAGCTTGAGTTAAGCAGCCAATCAGCTGCAGTGTAGAAACTGTCTCTGAGCCTGTTGGTCTTGATCTGGGTGGTCTCAGCTGCCTGCCCTAGGGGAGAGTCTGTGTGCAGGATAGGAAGAGTTCCTTGTGATGTGGAGCATCCTTCCCCTGCATCTTGATGTATAGAGGTCAGATGTTGAGGTCCGATGTGTAGGGAAGGCTGCTCCCTACAGTCCTTTGTGCAGACTTAACAACGCTCTGCAGAGCCATCCTCTCAGCAGCAATGCAGATGCCATACCACATGGTGATGCAAGAGCAGAAAATGCTCTCCACCACGCAGTGATAAAGGTTCCTCAGGACTGAGCTCCTGAGTTCAGCACTCTGCAGCTTCCTGAGGAAGTACTGATACCGCCGGACATTCCTGACCAGACAATAAGCGTTGGTACTTCAGGTGATATCACTGGATAAATGCACACCCAGGTACCTGTAGCTGGAGACCACCTTTACAGCTGTCCCTCCAAGGTACAGGGGATGAAGAGTCTCTTTGTCCTCTCTGAAATCCACCACCATCTTCTTTGGCCTCTTGATTTATTGTCTCTGCACCACTGCAGCAGGTGTTTCGCCTCCTCTCTGTATTTGGACTCATCAGTTTTTGTGATGCCGCCTACAACCACTGTCTTAGCAGCAAACTTCACTGTAAGACAGTGCGTGTGTCTTGCCGAGCAGCATATATCAGCAGAATAAACAGGACGGGGCTTAGCAAGCAGGCCTAAGGTGAGCCAGTGATGAGGATGATGGAGGAGGAGACAGTGTTATGGATCCTGACAGTCTAAGATCTGTTGGTCAGGTAGTCCTAGACCCACTTCCCCAGTATGGGACTCAGTCCAAGACAGAAGAGCTTCCTCACCAAGGTCTGCGGGACAATAGTGTTGAAGCAGACAGATGTAGGAATTACTGCTTTCCCAAGTCGGTGAGGGTTGTGTGGACAACCGAAAAGACAGCGTCAGGGATGGAATGGTTTCTCCTATAGGCATACAGATGAGGGTCCACAGTGATGCCAGTGGAGTCCTTGATATGAATCATGACTTTCCTTTCTTTTTAAGGCTATAAGTTGGTAGTCATTAAGCACTTGGGGACAGGAACAATAGAGGCAAACATTAAACAGGTTGGGACAGATGCCAGTGACGTGTTAAAGATGTCCGCCAACGTCTCAGACAACTGTTAGTATCGGCCCTGGCGTTTTGTCAGGTCCTGCAGCATTAACTTAAACTTAACACGGGAGATGGAGAAACTGCTGCACTGCCAAACTGATATCTGCTGCTTTATTTTTGTTTTTTATTTTTGTTAAACAATGACTGTCTAGAAAATCAGAGAGTAATATGTTTCAGGGATTCCAAAAGCCTAAAGGTTGACTAAGTCACAGAGTTACAATAGTTTTCTCTAACATATATACGAGCTTGCTCTCAGTTGCTTTAGTTGTGTTGGGTTAGTAAATAATTTATTCAGATTATTATGATATTACCTGAGACTCGCCTGTTGTCTTCAACTGTTTTGAAATAATAATAATAATACACTCTAATTAGCTGACAGCACAAAATGGGAATAAAACTGTATCCCTATCTAAAGAAGAAAGTCAAGACAATGTAAATTTAAGATTGCTTACCAAAGCCAAATCTGCGTATTCTCTCCAGTAGAAGGTATAAAGACCCTCTTTTCACAGTTTCATGTTCCCCAAGACCTCCTGCCTCAAAAGAAACAAAAAAGAAAAATCACAGACAGATAATCTGACATCTTTCCACTTCTAAGTTACAATGTGAAAGCTGCAGAACAAACTCCAGGAAAACTCAAGAAGTGTGACTCAGATTTAATGGATCCACTCACCTGAGTTGTGTCCCAGTCGAGAGTGTGAAAACATATGTGTGTGTTGTTTGAGGTCTATTGTTCTGTCAATTTGGAACATCTGCAGGTCCTCTTCGTCCAAGGCAATGTCCCCCCAAAATACAGCTGAAAGTAAAAAGAACTCTTATTTTATAAATCCTATTGAAAACATACTTAAACTTTACCGTGTGGAATCAGTCAGTAATGGGAATTTCTAAAACACATATTTCCACATTTTAAGGCTCTATGCGGGTCTGTGTGTGAGGGGTCAGTGGTTGGGGGTCTTAAACAGTGTTTAGTAAGAGGCTTCTCCAGATCCGGTGCAAGACATGCCACTACCGCTATTAACACCTCTAACAACTCCACGGAGTTATTCTGAAAAAAATCCTTCTGTTTATCACTATAATCCTTATTCTAAAACTCCAAAATAATTATATCATCATAAAGAAGATGTTTATCCCAGATTTAGGTCACAGCTATACAGGACAAAATCCCCAAAAAGACGTATTGTGAGATTGTTTTGTGTTTTCACAGTTGTAACTTACTATCAGCCCACTCTTTGCACTCTTCATAGTCATATATATATATAGTCATATATATAATAACAGTTTGGGGATTTTAACCTACCAAAAACATACCAAATTCTACTGTTGAAGCCCCCCACCTGATAGTAGTTTATCTATCAAACATATAACCTACACCTGGAGCTGCTGATTGATATGTGAAATTTACTAACCTAAAAGAAAATGTCACAAGACCTTCCCTAACATGAAGAATTTAGTATGTCACACATTTATTGCAATTATTTTCCTTTTTTCAATTTATCAAATGAGCAACTCTTCCTAAAGGATTCAGATATCTTGAAATAATAAATAGGGAAGAATAAAATTAAACCCCAAAATGGAAATAATTTTAAGGAAAAGTTAATTAATCCAAAAAGTTCAGGATTTATCCATATATTCCTGATTTAAGCTGTTCCAGGACACAATCACATCTCAGCTACAAACTTTGTTCCTCTGCTGCTGTTCAACTCTAGGGATTTATAAATTGTTCTATATGAAAAAAAAAACAAAAACCTCTTGTTAGCTGTTTGGATCTAGTAAGTCTCATGAAACCTTAGGCTGTATCACCTTCAAGCAAACCAAAAATCAATTAGTGATTTGTGGTAGATAACACTGGACTTAACTTATTATCAGCAGACTATACACAGATTACAGCACATTACATCAAATTGAAGCTTACAATGGTCAGCATTTGTTTTAAACGCTTTGCTTCATGAAAGCATTAAACACAGAAATCCACCTGAAAGTAAAGGTGAAAAGACATGCTGTGGACAAAAAGTCCCATTACCAATTGTTTGTTTTCATACCAGACTTTTTTCAAGATTTAGATATCCCAAAAAATTAGATAACACAATAACCCGAAAACACAATGAAAAAAGTAAAGTGTTAAGTGTTGTCATTTAAGCTATAGAAAGTACATTATTACACAATATTATATTTCCTTGGCATTATAAAAAAATACTATTCGTTGAGTTTTTTGTATAGCTATTAGGAAAACCCTAAAGGAGTTTGGAACATTATTGTTTTTGGGCTCTGCTTAAGGATCTCTTGGGAAGCTAGTGGCCAACTACAATGCAACTACTAAATCAATCAATCAAGCAATCAAATCAATCAACACTTTCACAAATGATTGCTTGTAAAGTAATTGTAAAGTTGTTGACCTCAAATGAGTGTCCTTTAGCCTCCAGGTGTAGGTGGACAGTTGAGCCCCCTCCTAACGACCATCAACACTCCCCATGTGACCTCCATGACCCATCCAATAGGAGGAATCAGAGCCAACTTTGGTTATTGTTTGGTTTGTTTTTCACTCCCATTCTTTTGTCCCACCTACAGTATCTTAATCTCAGTTCTCCCAACCATCACTTACAACTGAAGAAGCCTCTTGGATGAGAGGTGAAACGTCTTCTAGAAAAGATCACATCCAGTTGCCTAAAATGCACGTCCAAGCTTGTCCATGACCTGGATGACTTAGAACCTTCACAAATAAACTCCAAAATATTCTGCAAGTACTTTTAACTGAGTAGGAGGCAAAAAGAAAAAAAACCCAAACAGTGAATGTGAAGTAGCAATTACTCTAATTGAAAAGTAGCTTTTTAGTGGATGGATGCAAGAGTGATATTGCAGATAACAGATATTACATCTAATCCTATCATGTGCTCTCTAAAAACTATCATTTTTATCCCTTATCCATTCACTTGCTTTTTCTGTATCCACAGCTGTTCTTATACAATACAGTTGTTGTTACCTAAAAGATTAACATCTTTAGATGATTATCTGTGCTTAATAATTGCTCTCCATGGGGATTCAAGGCGGTAATACATTAACAATGGCCAAGGAGAGGCTTGTCACTTAGCTAATCAGGATAGCTATTGAAGGAAACGGGGACAAGACGAGGCTATTGTGTTCATTGCAGCCTATTGTATTTCTGGAGACAGGAGTAAACTACAGGGACTACGGATTAACAAAATGTTACATCAGGTATCTATCAAGTTGGTTTTGGAATCACTTATAGTGAGAGTACAGACAGTGGACAATTTGCAGAGTTTTTTTCTCTTGTATGCTATACTTGCTCATGCCACACAGTATTTACTAAAAGGGTTAAGTTGGTTCTCAAGCCTCTCTAATATTAATTTAATAAAACAGTAAATGCAATTAATGTTTAAACACATGTAGCTTAAAAAAAACATTTTTTTTACCTCAAATGAGGAAACCTGGTAGAACACAAAAATCAGTAAAATGGTTCAGAGATTAGTTAATTATAACATAGTTTGGGTACACTTAATTCTAATTTGATTAAGCTGAATTAAATGAACTCAGATTATTTCATCTAGCCTTTCTAGTTTTATTTACTTGATCTTAGCTTATTGTACTTTTTTATTGGTTTTAGTCTAGCTTTGTAGCTTAGCTTTATTTAGTTTGCCTTATCTCTTGACTTATCATAGCTTACTTTAGCTTAGCTTATCTTATTATATGATAGCTTATTTCAAATTAATTTGTTTTAGCCTTGTTTTTTCTAATCTTGATAGATCAGATTTCAATTTAACTTTGCTCAGTTTAGCTGATTTTTTATGTAGTTTATAATATCTTGATTGCTTTTAGATAGTTTTGCTTGCCTTAACTGGATTTTAGCTTGGTTTAGCTTAATTTTAAATCTACTTACCTTAGTTTATCCTATTTCAACTTACCTGTATTCTAGATTAGCAAAGCATTATTTATCTAAGGTTTGCTTATTGTGGTTATCTTTTTAAATCTTTGAATTTAGAAAAAAGTTTAGATTTAAAATCGAAGATATGAATTACGATTTTGAATTTTTAAAATGTTTTTCTTCTCTGGAAAAAGCTGCAAGAAATCCAGTTTGTAACATTGTTTCTTCAGAAATATGTCAGGCATTTTCTAAAAGGGAAAAGGAAACCATTTTCGTGGAGAACAATATAATTCTGCCTGAGCAATTCCTTAAATTAGCCTTTTTAACCATACCATGATCATTTGTATACAAAGACTTTATAACTAACTATAAATACTTTATAACTACTACAAAAAACGTTTTGAAGGATACATTACTGTGTCTATATTCACTTGTCAGACATGAACAAACATTTTGTTGTTTGAATACCAGGACATGATAATCAATGTATATTTGTTGCATACAGACTGATGGGAGTGAATCAAGCACTAAGGGGCACATTTCTAAAAGTTGCTTTGAAGCAAATTAAATTAGCACAATTATATGAAAATAAACATGAATAATACAATAAAATATGCATGTCTCATACAGTTTTGTTGTATAACAGATCTTATAGACACACTTATTTTCACTTCAAAATTACAAAAGAAGCTTATTTGATTCTGCTGAGATTTATGTGGGTGTGCCTTTTTATATAAAGTTTTATTTGCACAAGTTTTTGTTTTTTGGGGGTTCCTAAAGGGCCTGTTTAAGCTCTTATTTCTGACACTAAACTTTACCCATGGCGTCACAGTTTTAACTTATACTCCCTTTTAATGGGTGTACTAAAGAAATATATCCCTGCAACTGAAAAATAGATCCCCAAAAATCTGCAAACTCCACAAACACCTAAAAGAGACTCTTTTAAGCAACACATGGCAGATTTAATGTACTATAGATAATTTTGCATCTGCATTACCTATTTCACACTGTATTTGTTTCTGTATATAGGTAGCCTTTGTTACAGATGAAGTAAACTTGTGGTATTTTCATATACTCTAAGCCTAACAAAAGGAGCTACAATGATTAAAGGCTTTCAAGAAAAAGGGAGCTGACATAAGCAGATATGCAAAGAGAAGTAAGGAAGCAATAGTGATAGTAATTTTGGCTCATTGATTGGGTGTTGTTAATCCACTGGGATACTATAAATAGCCCAAAGTCAAGCCTGAGGTGAGGAGGGGTTAGGAATGTGAAGCTCCTAAGATGCAGGAGGAAAAGAATCGATGAAAAAACCTCGGGACCTCCCATGAGATCTGCATCATGCTGACCGGGGCCTTACTGTTCGCCCTTGAGGAGGGGCATTGCAGCAAACATACATTTTCAAAGACACACACACACAATTTAGTGCAGTAATGCATCAAAAATAAAAACAAACAAAGAAAACAATTCTAACTGTCAGAATGGTTTTCAGACCAGTTTGAGAAATATCTATACAATCCTGCTGCTAAAATTAGAAGTTTGTACAAGTTCACAGTATATCTTATAAAGGTGTACCTGTCATATGTGTTTCTGTCATATTCAGTCTTAAAACGTTATACCTTTACCAAAATGCATGGAAAAACTCCAGAACAAAAGAGCCTTAAAGGAAGATTACATTCCCTTTTACACTGTCTACCGACTCCAGCATAGCACAAATAGACTTACAAGGTCTCAGCAAGACTGATGAACTCATTAAAAAGGTATTAAATTCATATACCATGTGATAGATGAATGACAGTCTTGCATGTAAACATTGACTGGCAGAACTAAAATCTATTAAATAAGGAAAACACATAATGCATATTCCAGACCTGTAGGGCTTGTTTCTAAGAAATGGGCACAGTGACGTCAGGTCGAGGCTATAACCCTATAATGCCCACTGTACACCGCACTGCAATTTTGAATCCTGTCCCAAAATTGCCCTTACTAATGATAAAAGAAAATACAAAGCACTTGAAGGAAGATCTTAAAGAAAGGCTTAAACAGAAAACCCCTTCATCTGCATCCTCTCACACTGCTAAACCTGATGATGGAAGTGCAAAAATCTCCCTTGGATGTAAAATAAATAAATCGATAAATAATAGAAGACTGTGACAAGGTCAAAAGAAAAAGAAAACTAGAACAAAGTAATGCTGATGATTGCTAGCGCATTAGGAATGTGGCTATTTCAGGGATACCCTTAGGAATGTGCTATTGATATAAACAAAGGAAAGGGTGAAGAAAAGTGCTGCGTCAATGCAGAACATAACAATGCTTATAAATGAGAGCAAAAGGTACAAGACCAATATGTCTACATATACCATAAAGAAGTTTTTTCTTGTTTCTCTAACTGTCCTGCATCATTTATCCATTTCCATGCCTCCACTTCTTACTTAAATAATTGGGTTATTAACAATATTCAGGTGTGCTGGAGCAGAGACACATCTAAGACTTGCAGTGAGTCCTGAGGACAGAGAAAGCGGTGGGGTATTCATAAAGGCTGTGATACTTGTGCCAATATATCAAGATATTGAGCTGTATCACTCAAACAAAAATGTAACCAGTTCTTACATCTGCATCATTTACATCAATAAATTCACAAAGCCATTGGGTCCCTTTCTTTTACTGAATATAAGGGAGAGCTAAGTTATGCTTGATGCACCAAAATGACACACGCAGACAACTCTGCAATGTTTATATTTCGAGAGAAGTCCAGCTCTAGGGGGTGTGCACCACACAGTTCGCAAGCTTACACCACCACCAATATATAGAAGTTGAAAACAAAGCTGCTTTCAAACTCTGTTGATTGTCCTGATATTTACTTGTCCACCTTGTCTTTTCACACGGAGCTGTCTTCGTACTTGCAAATTTTCCTTGGTGCACTGAAAATCAGGCCATGTGGATGCTGCTTGGAGGGGCCCAGATGATGAAATGATGTCATTTGGCAGTGCCGACCTAGCAGACACACCAAGCATAAACCAAGCTTAAAAGTCAGAAGGATGCTTTAAAAAAAGCCATGACTATTTGGACATTTTAATTTGGAATCGTACTGAATTCCAACTGTTTCTTAAAAAAAAAAAAAAAAAAACAAGCAGAGAGCGATGACCACTGCAAATTATAATCTACGTAAGCTATTTAAAAAGTAAACTGTTAATGCTCCGATGACCAAAGTGTGACAATATGTAATTTATTCCCCAATTACTTCAAAATTCTTTTACTTCACATCTTTAAGCTTCACTGTAAAAAATATTCACTCCATTGGACAATAAGGACACCAATCTAGAATCCTGTAAACTGATGTTATTTCAGTATTTTCATACTATAATTTCCCATTGGCTATTAGAGAAACCACTATGGCTTGATGCAAACCCTTTGACTTAAATTGAGACTATCAACCTCCTGATTAAAGGATCACACTCAGTCAACACCTGACAATATATCTTCAATTTCCTCATTGTGATCACTGGGACCCCACAAGGTTATGTGCCCAATTCATTGGCATTTACCCTTTTGAGACACAGCTTTTCATCCACACATAATAGGAACTTTATAGATAACAACTCAGTTGTAAAAAATAATTGAGAGAAGATGTTAAACTTGTGCAGTTGGAACAACCTGTTGCTCAACAAACAAAAGAAGAAAAACAAAACAGACAAAAACAAGATGATAATAAACTTCCAGAGGTCAGAGGCTGAGCACTCACTCCTCAGTTTCAACAGCCCATCAGTTATTGAGAGTCAATAGTATTAAATTCATGGGGTGTAGACCTGTAATTACATAATCTTGTTCAAGAAGATCACTGGGATATGGAGGGTGGGTCCAGCAGAGACTACACTCTCTGAACATTATCAGTGACTCCTCAAATCCTCTCAGTGCTCGTTTTGAAATGCCGCCATTAATCCAATGGTACCACTGTGTCAAAAGTAGAACCAACAGAAAGCCATGAAGTTCAGCCTTTTTTAATGCTATCTGGGTGTTATTAGTTTTAATTTTTTACACTAATCTGTCAAATGATCCCAGAGAGACATTCTGGTTAGTGTAGGTCTGAGTGTGGTTTTTCAACATTTTTAAACGTACACATCATGACAGTAGTTGTTGATGTTTACAGTCACGTTGGATTCCCTGGGAAGAATCTAACACAAACACGCATGCACTAGGAGATTACATACTCATACTTTGCCAAGCTCCTCATTAGGCAGATATGAAATCACACTGCAGGTGGGCGAATATGCGTGTGCACGTGTGTGGGCATGTGCTGTTAAATATGCCATTACACTTGAAATTCCTCCCATTTTATATAAAAGCGTACCGTTATATCAAAAAGAGATTATCTTGGTCCTGTTTAAGGGATTTTCTCTAAAATTAATCATTCTTCAGGCTGTCTGATCCATGTTAACTCTTTGGGGAAACGTCAGGGCTGCAGCTGTGGCTTATCAATATGTAGTGGTGGACAATCCAGATCCTGAAGGTAAAACGCCTGAACAGAGATTAGTTCCAACCGTTTGCATTTTCTAGCCACACAAAACAGATGGCGTGTTTAGTGAACAGCATGAAGGGAAACTAGTCAGGGTTTTAAATTTCTGGATCTTGCTGTTCACCTCTGCAAGAAGGTGAAAATAGTAGTAACAAGGTAAAGAAATTTTAATTTTATCTCTTAAAACTGGAAGCCATGGCATATTTTCTAGCTAAGTGTGCTTTTAAGTTTTTGCTTCCCTGTCAAATGAAAATTGGGCTGTAAAAAAAATGCAAGGCTCAAACTTAACAGAATGTGGTTCGCTAAGATTTGCATCTTTTGCAAAAACATCTGCAAATAAAGGATCTACACCAACATCAAATGACGCCTGGATTTATGTACTGTGGTTTGCTTTAGATTTTTAAATAATAGCTAAATAAAGCACCAAGAACACAGATGTTTTCCCTATTACCAACCACTGTTTTCCCTGGCTTTTATTTCAATGGTTTTGGTTCACAATAAATTGGGTAAGTACCCCACTGTGGGCTTTAAAACATCAAGCATCAAGTCTGGGATAATACATTTAGGTAATAAGTGATCAAGAAGTTTTGGACGGTATTTCTATACAACATTCTGTTCCATATTGCAGACCGAGTAATTATAATCTTAAGAAGATAACGGTCACCCAATGCTAAAAAAATATGGGAATATTACAGACATAGTTTATATATTTTTTACAAGTGGATTGAATGAGACTGAGCTTTTGTTTTAGAAGTGTCTGTCTTCCTACACCTGACATAGAATATCCTATCGCCATTGCCATTTATGGACCCCAATACATTTTTGCTCAGTTAGTTCCAGTAGCTTAATGTTACAAAAAAATAACTTTTAAGACATACAATCTCCCACCTATCTTTAATAATACTTTTTTGTTGGTCAGCAACTGGCACCTCTTGGAGTTTGGGCACAACTTAAGCCTCTTTCCTACTGAACTAATCCACTACGTGTTTGGTGACATCATCACGCTGGGTTAGCATTGATGATGTCCCCAGTACAACAGAAATCTGTAAAGTAAACAATGGAGAGCAACATGTAAGGAAGGCAGAAGTATGCTTTATTGTTTCGCTCTTTCATCTGTCCGAATGTCTCTAGCCAAAGATGCGCCGTGTGTATCGAATGTAAACAGATTTGTTTCAGCTTGTTAGATCAGACGCGACTGGCATGTCGATGTCCGTACGCTGCGCTCAGTGGTGTCACGTAAATTTGTAAAGTCACAATCACTGATTGGTCAGTTGCTGACAAGTCTCCAGCATTGATTGACAGATGTTTTCATGTCAATTCTAAACAGCCTGATTTTTCTTTTCCAAATATGTGAACTCTAGCAGCATACAATACTTTTGGAGGCAATATTCAAAAAGTAGTAAAGATAACAATATCAATAAAGTAAATAAGGATCAGATAATTCACTTTCTAACATTTTAAAATAATGCTAAACCCTGTATAGTCTCTGACCCAAAATAGACTAATCAAGTGCAAAAGGTTGATACATTTTACCAGCCAGACATGTTGTCAAGGTAAAGTTATACACACTAATGATTTAAACATCTTCCATATGTCAAAAAAATGCATATACTGCGATGTGATACAAAGTAAGAACTTAAGACCAGAAATGAACTCTATGTGTAAATAGGATCACTCAGATTGAAGAAAAACGGGGGGGAGGGGGGGCGGTGTTATGAGACAGATTATCCTAACTGTGTAACTGTGTGATTCCTTAATTTGTTTACTGTTATGGTAAGATTTCTCGTGAGCAGATCATGTGGTTGTACAAAGATTAAAAAAAATTACATTGTGTCTTACTTTACAGTCATGGTGGCTGTGGTGTGAAGCAAGCAGATCATTACATGGACTGATCATAAAGTTACATAACAAAGAACAAGGCTGTATTTATGAAGGTAGTTATTGTTCTCGTTAAAAGCATCGCATGATTTCAATTTCATTTACATGATATTATTATGGGTGTCAACAAGTTCAACTATGTTAGTATAAGTTACTAAATGAGGAAACAATTTGAACAGCTTAAAGAAGCAACAAGTGGGAATGAGACAGGGTATTTCAAATCAGAACAACACATATAAAGATATGATATATGAAAGATGTCATGATTATCATGATTATGGTCTATAGATTAGTTGTTCCCATTACTCTCTGCTCCCTACTGTTCATTCAGCCCATCTGTGCCCTTCCCATTCACTCTTATCAGCGCTCATTCCTCCCACATGTGTTCAAGCCTATTTAAACAACCTGTAAACTAGCTGACTAGGCCAGATTATAGAAAGCCCTCAGTTAGCCGATGTCCTGAAAGCCTTCTCTGCCTGATCAACTTTTCTGATACATTTTCTGTATCACAACTTCCTCGCCTTTGCCTGCCAGATCTCACTGAGTTTTTTTTTTATTTCCAGTCCTTGACCACCTTTCTGCATCCTCTGCATTACATTGTTGGCCTCTTTAAATCAAGCATTATCACTAATCTTGCTGTCGGAGTCACCCAACCCTGCAAAATCTAATTTTTGTCTGATATCTTCTGAGAATCAGAGAACCTCTCCCTTCGCCTCCACACAAAGTCTGAAAAGGTAAATTTTTTCTCCAGTTAATCTGATCAAATCTAGAATCAATACAGCATTTAACCTAAGGTCAAGCTAGGAAAGTTCAGTTTAGGCAACTGGACGTGTAGTTTTCTAGAAGACGTTTCGCCTCTCATCCAAGAG
>JAUZNJ010122836.1:0-18948 GCA_034780135.1 Jordanella pulchra
GACTAGTCGACATCGACTCGACTATTATCATGATGTAGTCGACCTTAAAAAATATGTAGTCGTTCAACCCCTAGTCTCTCCCCCTCTCTCATACACCCTTTCCTGTCAGCTTACTGTCAGAAAAACGAGCCACTAATGCCGTAAAAAGCTCAAAAAAAAAAAAAAGATAAGTAATGTCTGTGCATTTGATGGGAGTGAGAAAACAATGACCATCCATAATAATGTATAAATACTTTTCATCATACTGTCTTGTAAATTTGCTTAAATATTTTCTTAGAGTCAAACAGATTTGCTCTTTTAAAATAAATGGTCAAAATTTTCTTCTGGGAGGGCATGACCCTGGAGCCCTCTAGTGGGATTTAATCCTTCTCACCTATTTCACCCCTGACCCGTTTTCATGTCTGCTGAATGTCATTAGATTCCTCCATTTAACAGACTTTTATTTTTTTAATGTTGGAAAACCTTGGATCCTCCCGTTTTACTTCAATATCAAAAAACCTGATCTTTGTTTTGTTTGGCTTTTTGAATTTGCTATGAAACTATCATGGATGCTGCTGGTCAGACTGCATTGGTCTCGTTTGTGAGATTTCTCCTGCACTTCTAACAAACAGTTGAGAAAGAAATGACACTTCCATTTTCTCTCTTTTTCTGCCAGACTAATTAAACACACAAAGAAACTTATGGAAAAAGAGGAGAAGCTGTGTATAAAGATCCTGGAGACCATCCGCGAGATGATGGAGAAGAAAGAATGTTTTCAAGAATCTGTATGTATTTCAACATTTTTTTAATACGATATATTTTTGCCATAAAATGTTTGCTCTTTCATCCTTTTAAAACTTGTAAATTAGCTAAATATTTAAAGGTTTGTAGTAGGCGTGTGTTCACGTGCCAGCATTGCTTTCAGTCCTTGTTTTCCCCCCAGTTGTTTTCGGCCCAGAGCCTAGTTTCCTCTCATCAGTATGCTGCGGGTTCGCCCGCGTTACATAAGCCAGGGAGGCACTTAAGGACACACTCACAGTGAGAAGGAGAAAACGGAAAGGAGGGAAGCGAGGGGAGGATGACATGGTGGGGGGGGGGCAAGCACTGAACAAACAAATCTATACTGCAGAGAGGTAGAGGAGGTGGACCCTGCTGCTGAAACTCCCATCTACCAACAGTGAGGAGGGTCTACTGAGAGTTAGTAAGCAGGGTATAAAAAAGGTGCCTGTGGATGTTTCTGTGCACTCAGGTTATTTGTGAGCATTACTGTTTCAGCACCGGCTGAAAAATGAAAGAAATTGGACACATAGCATCCGTCAGTCTGTTTATTGGTTTGTCTCTACATCCGTCTGCCTGTAATCTTCTAATATCTGTACTTTAGTTTCTTTTGTCAAAATTCAATTGAAAATACCCACCTAGGTTTGGAAAATATGGAAACTAGTCGTGAAGACTGTGGACACGCTGAAAAACCTTTTTAATTTTTAAAGCAAATTGTTGTCTTAAACTGGGGTTACTGATTTACCCGCTATGGCAGCCTGTTACTGGTGTCATTATTGGGTACAGTCAGGCTCAACAGTTGTGCTTTAAAAAAAAAAAAAGATCAGAAAGTTCAAGATGGTAAAAAAAGTCTTTTTTTTTTAAAGATATCCTGCTTATCCATGCCAGACAGTGCAGTAACCATAAGCCAAATGCCACATTGTGTAGGTGTTTATGAGTGAGTGTTAGCCTCTTTATGTCGTTTGCCTTTAGCCCTGAGTGTGGAGCTGCTGCTTCACTGCACGGGAATCTGAGAGGGAGGCAAAGGAAAGCGACTGATGGAAATAATGAGAGAGGGAGAGGCAGACAGAGAAAAAAAAAAAAAAAAGACAGCGAGAGACAGAGTGACAGCTTAGGCAGCTGAGGTTGGTGGCTCCCCTGGGGTACAATGAGTGGGTGGAGAAGCAAGTGAGAGAGAAGCGAGGAGCCATGTGAGGAGCCATGTGAGGTGGGGGGTGGGGGGGATTTGGAGAGAGTCTGCTCGGTCCATGAGGAGACAGGGCAGGGGGTGCGGTTACGTAACAGCCTGCAGTGGCTGAGCCAGAGTCACGTGGAGCCTCACGTTCTCTCGCTCTCTCTCTTTCTCCATGTCTCTACCTCTCTCCCTCCCTCTCTTCCCCCTCGCTCTCTACCTTTCTCTCTCTCTCTCTCTCTCTCTCTCTCTCTCTACACCTCTCTCTCTCTCTCTCTCCCTCTCTATCTCCCTCTCTCTCTCTCTCTCTCTCTCTCTCTCTACACCTCTCTCTCTCTCTACACCTCTCTCTCCTACCCTCTCCCTCCCTCTCCACTTGTTTGATGCTAAGTCTCACTCAGCCGTATTCTGTCCTCTCGCCCTGCTAATTCTTCCCACTCACACCTTGACCCATGTTTGCCCAGATCGTTGCTGGTTGGCCAAC
Organism: Jordanella pulchra; assembly: GCA_034780135.1. Lineage (NCBI taxonomy): Eukaryota > Metazoa > Chordata > Actinopteri > Cyprinodontiformes > Cyprinodontidae > Jordanella > Jordanella pulchra. The sequence goes on from JAUZNJ010122836.1 coordinate 2,412, forward strand.
ATGATGGAGACATGTTAAGTTTGCTGTTTAAGCCATCAGATAAGGGCTGTTGTGCAAATATTTGCGCTCCAACCTGCCCTGAAGATAGCCACAGTGTAAGGAGGTTTTATTTTGGCAGATTTTTTTAATATGCACTGATACTGTACTATGCCAGATCACTTGGGTAGAGTTGCATTAAAAATTGACCTTTTTTGGATTTCTTGTTTCTCTGAGGATTTTGTTGTCCCTTAAAAATGCTTCAGAATTTCTGCAAAAAATTTTTGATCGGTCAGTATTTCTCTTATTGCGTCTTGTGATCTGCAGTTCAAATACTGAGAAATTGTGATTGATTTTTAAACTCATTTAATGCACCAGAGCTACTTGTACTGTTTTCAGTCGATAAATGCATCAACCAACAGCCATTTACTGTATTGTTCTTTAATGTACTAAATTTTGAAATGTTTATTCATAATGTTTTTTATTCCACCCTAGCTGGGAGTTGTCATTAATAGTCACTTTTTAGGGCAACAAAGTGACACCCTCGGCTGTATGAGAGGCCAGTAACTAAACATTGACAAAATAATTAAAACTAACATTTTTAAAATCAGCTTTAGCATGTTGTGTTAGCCATTAGCTTAGTCAATCAGTCAGTCCTTACCTTGACTTTTTCAAAAGGCTATCATCATGCACAAATACAGATTGATATTAAAAAATAAAAAATGATTAAAGGGAGAAATTTTGCACCATCCAGTCACCGTTATATCACCTTATCTACTTAGTTTTGCAGCCTGAGGGCGTGCAGGTGGCGCAGTGGTTAGCGCACACGACCCATGTATGGAGGCCTTAGTCCTCGACGCGGGCGACCCAGGTTCAAATCTGGCTTGTGGTCCTTTCCCGCATGTCTCTCCCCCTCTCTCATACCACCTTTCCTGTCAACCTACTGTCAGAAAAATGAGCCACTAGTGCCGTAAAAAAGCTAAAAAAAAAAAAAAAAAATAAATAAAGTTTTGCAACCTGGACAAACCCAGTCTTGAAATGTTGTAGAAAGTATAGTGTCCTGTTTGAAAGCTTCTTTGTGGCTCTTTTCTGCCTCCATTTCAAATACCTTACTGAGTTTTTTAGGTGTCTTTGGGGGATAAACCATCCATCCATCTTCTCCCACTTCATTTGTTAGGGTTGCGGTTGGGCCGGTGCCTATCTCCGGCAGACTATGGGCGTAAGGCGGGGTACACCTAGGACAGGACGCCAGTCTGTCGCAGGGCAACAGATAGACACACTAGGACGAACAACCATGCACACACACACTCACGCCTAGGGGCAATTGAGAGATGCCAATTAACCTAACAGTCATGTTTTTGGACTGTGGGAGGAAGCCGGAGTACCCGGAGAGAACCCACACATGCACGGGGAGAACATGCAAGCTCCATGCAGAAAGACCCCGGGCGGTATAATATCACTACATGAGAACCTCTATGTCATATATTCTTATTTTACAAATGCATGGCTTGCCAGCTCTATCTCAAAGTTTGGATTTAGTTGTATTTTTAATCCAGTTAAAATCCCAGAAGGGATTTTTTTAGATACATGCTCGTTTTTGAAAGTAATTTCTGACATTTTTTTTAACCAAACTGAAAGGAAAAAATAGGGAAAGGAAAAAAAATAATCAGGTATGGTCTGAAAATAAAATCCTCCTTTTTATTTTTAAACAAAATTGCCCAGCCTTGATCTAAGGTTAAACCATCTTCCCTCAATAAAGGGGCGTTAACTTTGAAACTCTTGGTGGTGATTTCAGAAAGATATTTTTTATCAGTTTTCCAGCTCACTGGCCAAAAGTCAGAGTAAAAAGAAAAATTTTTTTTTTAGTTTTAAAACAGTTAGTTGCTAAAATTTTAGGATCTCTTGATCCTGACAACAACCGCATGGTTAGGAACCAGCAGTCCTGAAATGCTTTACATCAATTCCAGGGAACTTTTTGAAGCTTCGATGTAGCAGTTGGTTCAGGCTTTCAGCAGCAACAAAATTATGGTGCCTCAAATATTCATTTGTTTTTATTTACAAGTCAGAAAAATGTAAACCTGCATAATTTTTTTGACTTTCAATCTGGTTTAAATGTGTATTATAAATGTCCGACTTTACGTACAGCTATGCCATGTGCTCTAAGTATAGTATTCATCCTCCTGTTGACACTAGACTGAAAAAGCTGTTTATGTAACACAGACCAGTCTCCTAGGATGTCTTGTTCCTCCTACCATTTCAAACTCTCCACTTTCACCGTCTGTCTCTTTGTCTGTGCATCTGTCCCACCTCTGCAGCTGCCAGGTTTCACACCACCTTTCCCAAAGGCAAAGCAGATTTACAGATTACCACTGTCTTGAAGCTAAATGCATCGCATGTTTGCATGTCAAGGTAAAGCTTTGCTAAGGCACAGGCTAGCAGAGCTATGTCTGTTTCTATGTGAACTCATGGCGGCCCAATAAAGAGCAGAGATGTGAGTCCCTATGGATTTTTTTTTTTTTTTTTTTTTTCTAGATGCAACAGGCCAGACAGGTGTTGTAGATGTGTGTGTTATACTGTATAGTTTGACCTTTACTGGTATTTAGGCTGATACAGCATGCTGGGTAAAATCAGAAAGTCTAAACTGGGATGTGTCTGGGCTAAATGCGGATCTGTGATGCCATTTAAACCTGTGAACCAGAAAGTACTCAAAATATTGTTTTCATGCAGGTCTAATTTTTTTTTTTTTTTTTGAGCCTTTTACGGCACTAGTGGCTCGTTTTTTCTGACAGTAGGCTGACAGGAAAGGGGGTATGAGAGAGGGGGAGAGACATGCAGGAAAGGACCACAAGCCGAATTCGAACCTGGGTCGCCCGCGTCGAGGACTAAGGCCTCCATACATGGGTTGTGCGCACCAACCACTGCGCCACCTTCACGCCCATGCATGTCTAATTTTAAAAGGTGGTTTGACATGTCTTCTAGATTGAGGAACTATAGAAAAAATATTTATTTATATTGTTAAAATGTTATTTCGGATGAGAGGATCGTGCATCTCAAGACCTCTATGAATGGGATTAGTTGTGACCCTGAACAGTGTTTGGACACACTTCTGGGTATTTTATTTGAATCTGACTGTTATGCTGGTTGTGTTGACCTCTGACGACCCCCCCTCCCCACATCCCCCAGGTTCTTTCAGAAGGCTGTTCTGGTTAATTTGCTTTCTAATGTGATAACTTGCATGTGAAAGAAAATATGCTTTTGCTTTGCAAGTTTTCAATAAATCCAGAAAATGTAAGCTAGCTTTGAGCTAGAATGTTGGTATTTCACAGCCGATGCGGTCAGTAGGTCATTCTTTCCTTTGTACTTTGGTTGTTTTTTTTGTCCCACTCAGTACAGCTGACCATTCAACATATTCTCATCTGTTTACTTAAAATTAAAGGATAAGTGGAAGATTAAAGTTTTTTTTTTCTAACAAATAAGTCTGCCTATAAATCCATTGACCCACCAATGTATCCACCCATCAACCAACCCAGTTACTCCTTCACACTTCATTATACCTACCAATCTATCCCCGTATTGCCCCACCCATTCATGCCATTCATCAGTTAAAGGTGCTGTAGTTAACTATAACACGTTCGTTTTTTCTGTTTTAATTTTCAAATACTCCTTTATCTGCTCCAAGTGGTTCTACTGCCATTTGCAGAGTTACTGGTCAAGTACAACTATTTATGGCCTGGAGGAGTGGCTTGCCAGTGTCAATCACACTGCTCACACCGCTCCATCATACAGCATGTACCTTTGTTCAAGTTCAGTGTTTTTCTTGTGCTGTATCTGTGCATCAGTGTAAAGCATATGGTTGATGCTTCATTCTTACCTGTGAATATGCCAAAGCTGTTTATCTGCATGTATTAATGGCTCTACTTAAAACTCTGCATGTTCATAGCAGGGACTACCTGTAAGTGAGGGGCTGTGGAGGGAGGGGCAGTGATGCAGCAGAGGGAAAGAATAAGTTCATGATAGAAGTGCTTGTTCAACTTTTCAGGCTAAGTCCATGGTTTCCTTAGGTCTCCCTACAACAGCTTTAAAACTGATTGATGAAGTAACCATCTACTCACCGATCCCTCCTCCCATTGACCCACCTCCATTTTTCTGCTCGTTTTCTGTTCAGAGATCCAATCCTAAACTCGGCCTCCCATAAGAACATCACCCTTCCATTTTGCACGTTGAGCTACACAGTGACCCATGCAGCCATCCACTCACCTACTGACTGACTCATGCTAGTATCATAGTTTAATAACAACTTTACTTTTTCTATCTACTAAAAATAGATAAAGGTACTAAAGTGTCAAAACTAAATTAGTTGAACATTTTAGCTTTCTAATAAACACATTCAGAACCTAACCTTGTAAGGGAAAAACACTTCAACAGTTAACCAGCAGTTACCCTTTAAAATATTTGTTTATACTGCTGGTCCTGCATGTTCCTGAATCACCAATTGCTTTCACATGTGGTTAATTTGTTTTGCTGTTGTGCTTGTTTGTTGGGTAAAATCATTTCATGCGCTGTGGCACTGCCGCTTTAAAATGTTGTAAAACTGCAGCTCGTGATGTTTGTCTCTCTTGTTGGGTTTTCTCAGATATTATTTGTCCTTTTTTGCCCTATCCACATGCCAGCAGATCATGATGATGTGTCTGCAAAGAATAAGAGAGAGATTTTTATATATCTCTATCTAACTCTACCTCTATATCTAAATATACATATCTTAGTCCTCTTTCTCACAAGTTTTACACCATAATACTTCTGAACAGAGACTGTTATTCTAGTTCCTTCTGTTCATTACTACTGAACTTAACAGGTCTGACGTTGCTCTTTGCATTGTGAAACTTTATAAAACATGTTGCTCTACAGAATGAAAAGCTTGTTTATTGTTAAAGTCTTTTGTTTCATCTTAGTTTTGAGCCTTAACAGGAAAAACATTAAAATAAGGATGCACATTTCGTATTCTATTCTATTCTAGTATAGTATAGTATAGTGCAGTTAAATGTTATTCATTTGTTTGTATTTACTTACATTATAACTTTTAACTCTAATTTACTCAGTGTGTTCTGTTTTTAAACCAACACATAGCAGCGCACTGATTCACCTAAATAAACCCCCCAAATTTATTAAAAGTCCAGTTATGTGTAGTTCAGCATTACTATAAAAGCAGCTGCTCTCTGAAGCCCTTAGAGCTTTATTACAGGGTAGTAGTAAGCAAACAGTAAAACGCATATGTCTGCCATAATTCTTGAGATATTTGGATAAAAAATGGAGGACGCCATGTATCTGTTTACAACTGCTGCTATAATAGTAAAGTGCAATGAATTTTGTTTTTAATTTTGGTGTCACTTTCTTCCTATAGATACACTCATGTGAAAATGTTGCCTGATGTCCTATATTAATACTGCAGTTGTGGCAGATGACTGATATGACCTAATGATATTTTGTTAGGTATATTTAGCTTTGCTTTGTACACCCTCCACCTCTAGCATTGCCTCTGTGTTTCAGTTGAACACTCCACACCATGTGCTGCATCAAACAATCGACACGTCTGATTATCAACCCTCAACACAAACAGATGGCATCAAATGGAATTAAATTACTATTATCAGCTCTGTTTTACCTACCAATTGACTAACATCAGGTGGTATTGTGGATCATGCAGATAGATCGTACATCCTTAGCATCAGCAGTGAGCAGTGTAGTTTATTTGGAATGGAGTTTAATACTTCATCTTGCAAGAAGTGTGGGATGTTGTTTACTGATGCTAAAGTTGCTCATCCCTCTGTTGGTGTGTCAGATAAATGGGCTGTGTTAGAGATTGCTTAATCCCATTGCACACATAGTGATCTCTTTTCAGACAGAAACTATGAGAGAAAATAAAGCAATCCCCTTCTCAAAAATCCCTAACCTGCTTGGAGGACTGTTTTTTTTTTTTTTTTTACCCTGGGTTAACTCTCTGACCTCATTTGAACTGAACAACTCCAATGCTGCTGATGCTGCCCTCTCCTACCTGCAGGAGTTTCAGACCACCCAAAGAAGCACTGTTTTTAAATCCAATCTTCTCTCCTGTGTGGAAAAAATTCTCAGACAGCAGAGCTCTGTGAGGTTTAGGAGGAGGGAGGGGGGAACAGGCTGCTGAGAGACCGACTGTAGGGAATCGGCAGCTCATCCCCAGCTTGGACAGCAGAACCGCAGTGTGGCGTGCCAGTGCACATTTTAAAACATCACGACAGTCTGCCTCCTTGCTCCGCTTTGTTTGCCCTCCCTCCCGTCTGCCTAACTTCTGTCGGCACTTTTAACCTCTAACTCCATCTCTCGTTCTTTTGGCTCTTACATCATCTGACTGGAGTTTTGCTTGTCAATGCAGCACCATGCAGATGAGTCAGTTTAGACTCTTCTCTCTATCCTTCCCTTCTCTCCTTTCTCTTCCTGCGATCGTAACCAGCTGACTGCATCGCCCACAGGGAAGGCAAACAGCCCACCTCCTTTTAACTATCTCCTGCTGGACCTTTACTTCACTGCTAAGTGCTGAAATGCACTCAGTCAGAAAAGGGGAGAAAAATCAAGTCTAAACACTCCTTAATTTGGAATCAATGATACGCTATATTACGATGCTGTAAATAGTATTTGCAGGGCAGTGTGGAAATGAGAGGCTGGCTCCATGGATCATCCTCTACTATGTTTGCGGTTGTGTGTGTTTGTGAAGCTGCTCAGCCAGACAGTGCAGGCAGACAAGTGTCTGTGCTGACTGCAGATGAGATTGAGTGTTTACTGACATGGAGAGCATCAGCTACACATGCTTTTCCTTATGCACAATCTCAGTTTGGGGAGTTTTAGCTGATCTGCCTTTTTAGTGCAACTCAATTTGTGCTTGAAACTGCCAAAATACTGATGCAGAAAGTTTTTTTTATGTAGCACAGAACATCGAGTTGTTGAATTATTCTAGCTGAGATTTAATATTTTAGTTGAATATTTCTGTAACATGGACTAGCTTGTCAGTAAGGGAAATAGACAGACTCCTAAAGACTCATGTAAAGCTGACTACCATTTGGCCCCATGTGTTCGCCTTAATAAGGACTGAAAAAAAATACAGTCAATTAATGGCTGAACAAATATTTCCTTTGTGAGTAATATCATGCAAAATCAGCAGCAAAAACAGAATGTATTTGATATAATACAGTATAACAGTCACATCATCATTAGTGACTGGATTACATCGTTAGTTTGTAGAACAACAAATCCCAACCTAAGTTGTTGGAATGCCCTTGTTTCTCTGGAGCAGCTGCACTGACCATCCCACTCTTCTTGTAGGAGAATTAGTTGACAGCTATCAACCATACATATGACCTTTATGCAAAAGTGGATTCAAAAGACCTCAACAGGAGTTCCTTTGCAGTTTCCCACTGATTATAAATGGGTACAGAAAACATGCTGATGACCTCTGTTCAGATAACAGTATAATTTAGTCTACATACTGCATGCTATATGTGGTGTTCTTTCTTTATTTTAACATCTATTCTATGATAGATGGGGTCCAGTGTGACAACTTTTATAACAAGGATGATGTGCTCTACTTTCTTAGATTTAGTGAGGATGCTGGCAGCAGCTTTATGGATCAACTTCAGTAGTCTGATTTATTTCTTAAGGCTGAAACTTATTCCAAATTTGTGGAAAGATTAATTATTTACAAAAAATATACAGAAAAGGTAGTAGAGGCATACCTGAAACAATTCTCATGCTTGCAACTGCATCTACAATTTGAAGCTTTGCTTGCCAAGCATTACTTGGAAATAACACAACTGCATAACGCTATTGATTTCTACTTGTAAGAAAAACTCATGACAACGGTGTGACATATTATTTCCTTCCATCTTCGGGTTTTACACTTTTTTTCTGCTGCTCTAAAATGCTTATACAGTTCACTGATGTTGGTGACTGTGGTATGACAAAGATGTAAGGATGCATTTGCAAAGTACTAGAGTTCTTACAATGAGCTATGGGTCTACCGGGGGGGCACTTCTTCAAGGATGGCATCTATGTGAAAGAAGGGAATTCTAATGCGATACCTAATTCACCTACGTTGACTCGTATTGATGCAGAGGAGCAGTGTTCTTAATCTGAACATCACCCTGGAGGATGGAAGACAGTCTCTGCCTCAATTAGAGGAGTTCATGTGTTTGGGGATCTCAGTGATTAATGGCGTGGTTGAAGCAGGAACTGTGGTCCGAGATTAAAACAATGTCTGCAGTTATGTGGCCTGTTTTGATTTTTAAAAAGGTAAATAAAAAAAAAGGGTTGTCAAAAGTACAAGTTCTTGACAGAAGAAAATCTCAGACACAAATGGCTAAAATAGGATATTATTTAGGATATTAGACTGTTGTTAAATATGAAATTGGTTATTTCACCCCTTAACATCTTCACAACGTCACAAACTGCTGTCTGAAGGAGCTCTTCCTGTTGGCTCCACGTCTCCCAACCACCGTCTCCCTTCAACATGTTTCGAGGGAAGCATCGGGAGGCTTTGTCTTTATGCTTCACTCCTCCTTCTCCTTTAAACATCCGCCCTTTGCTTTGGTCTACCTGTGGCAGTGCCTGTTGCCACAGAAACCGTCTTATAGTATCTCCTAAACAATTATGATTGATGTGTCTAATTATTTTAATACAAGTTCATCTGGCTGTCAGTCACTTTCTCTACTATCACACAACCACCACTGAAAGATTATCTTTATGCAGTTTCCATCCGTTTTCTGCTTATCAACCCTAAATCACTCAAGACAGACAGCAAAGATAATGGTGGATATAAAGAAAACAAATTGCCTCTTGAAACACAAACTTGCTACTACTGTAGATGCAAGTATTAGCCTGCAGTGTATATATATATTTTTTTTGTCTTATCCGTAGAGCAAAAAGCCTTATTCACACAGATGTCTGATAAATGGGTGGATTCAGTATATTTAGCCTCATTTTATTTTTTTGTAATGGGAAAGGGTTTGTCCCTGATGTTTCTGATCATTGGATTATTTTTGGACAACAATACTGAATTTCTTTTTGGGATTCATAAAGGGTTATTGAATGGAATCGAATTGAATAACCCAAATAAAATGAAATGCAGTTTTAAATGAGGATGTATTAAGCCATTAGGGCTGTGGAGAATTACAGGGAGATCTATCCACCACAAATAGAAAAAAGGTTTAACAGCGGTGAACCTTCCCAGACTTCCAAGGTCTACTAAAGGGTTTATTAGGTTTATTACAGATTTATCAAGACAAACATTTTTTTTACAACACTGTATCCGTTTCTCTGTAAAATATTTCAAACTGTTTGACAAATGTATTATCATTGAGTGATACTTTTTATTTTAAATTGTACCTTTTTACTCTTTTATGATGATTCCCATTAGTTGGATCGGGACAAAATGTGTTCAGCCTCAGAGATGCTGACCAGATTTCCACAATTTACGCTTTTCTGTAACTTCAGGATTTGTTATTTAGTTCTCCATGGCTGTGATAAACTACTAAAAGAACAGACACACACACACTACTCATACTGCTCAGTCAAAATATTAACTACTGTACAATAATTTGCATTAAAGTTAATGGCACACTTTGTTAAACAACATATCTATACCTGACGTCGATGCTGCTGAAAAGAGATGCTGCCAAACAACATTTTGGTTTAGCTTGCACAAAGACCCTTCTTTATTTTCTCATTTTTGTTCAGTACTGCACTGCTTCACCATCAAACCTGTGAATTCCAGTTTAGATATATGGATTTAATGTGATGGTTTTTGTCTCCGCAGGGAAATGAGCTAAGAAAGGTTCTTCTCACTCGCTACTTTGGAAATCAAAAGCTGCACTCCAAGTCAGAGGGAGGGGGGGGAAACAGCTCTTCAGGATCCTTTGTCAAGCAGCCGTCCGGAGGTAGAGAGAAACCCCAAATAAACTCAGCAGACGCTGAAATAACTGCTCTCTGCAGGGGGAGCAAAGGCAGCTAACATGACAGCCTGCTTCCAAAGAGATGCACTATTTAGAAAATATTGACAGATTATTTAAAACCATTATAACGCTTTCTGTGGCACTGTATACAGTAGATTTGCATTCTCTGTAAGCATGCATTTGAATGTTGAGGATGTGTCCTCCTTAACCTCTGAGTAGCTAAACAAATCATTTTAATGTAAATTCACGTTTAAAAGATATTACGCTTAACTGGCACTTTAGTTTAACTTTGTAAAAAGGATAACTTCTTAATGTTTTACATTGAGCTTCATGTTTTTAATGTACTTGTTTTTGTTAATTGTGCAAAAGATTTTCAATAACAGAAGGTCTCATATACTTTGGCTGTGATGAAGTTTCACTATCTGTGTCATATAGGTCATTTATACAGAGAACATTCAGGCCAAGAACTTTAGCTAGAAAATGATCCCTGATTATAGAAGCAAAGCATTTTGACAAGTTTTATAGGTACTGCTATACTTAATGTTAGGTCTCCACAGTTTTCAATTATCTGAGTTATTTTTATTATTTTTTGTGTGTTTCCTTTTGTTTTTTAAGTATTTTTTAATGCATTGAATTGAATCAAATAGAATAGAATGCATCTTTGTTATTATTAGATACATTGCATTATGCAGCTAGTATTGTCCTTCCGAGGTAACCTTGAACTAAACTGAAGGGCTGTTTTACAATGTTTAAAAGAAGTGTTTCTCTTTACTTTTCATTTCTGACCCTTCGATCTAAATGCATCCATTCATTATATGTCTTTTTTTTAACTTCATCAGTCCACAACTTTTTTTGTCAGGATAAAGTAAGTGGATTGGTTTGTTTACAGATCTTTTATGCTTCATATACGTAGGAGAAAGAAACTGTAGATTAAATTACCTGCAGCAATAAAGAGCAGTAATGTTTTTCTTTGTGCTTCACAGGTGTTTCTTTAAGCAGCTTCTTGATCTAAACATAACATTTTTTTTGTAACAATTTTCTGTTTTTATTTGCCTTTTCATTTATTCTTTACATTTTTTATAATTCAAAAGTTTCATTCCCAAGATAAGCTTTTAAGTTTCAATTTAGGGGCTACACAAGTATTATTTCTCTGATTTATATTTTGGGTCATTTAAAACATTTTAGATTTCCATCTGTTCTAGTACCATTTTTTATTTTTTTTTTCCAATCGTTCCATTTATTCTCTGTTGAAGGTTGTGCCTCACTGGACACTGACAAGCCAGGCAGCAGCATGGTGGAGATCCAGTGCCTCCTGGATAAGGTAGGAGCCACAGAGCTGGTGATCGACCTCATAGTCAACACCAAGAATGATCGAGTGTTCGAGGAGAGCATCTTGCTTGGCATCGCTCTTCTAAAAGGAGGAAACACACAGATACAGGTGGACTCTACAGACATCCCTAGCCATTGTTTGATATCTGTTTTGGATGTGTGTTCTTATCATTGCTCTGCTTCCATCCAGAACTCATTCTACAACCAGCTGTATAAGCAGAAGAATTCTGAAAAGTTCTTCAAGGTTTTCTACGACCGCATGCGCTTGGCCCAACAGGAGATCCGATCCACTGTGTCTGTTAACATGTTTGATTTCAGCTGCAGGAAAAGGGAAGATGACAGCAATCTCTACAGCACCAGGTTTAGAAAAGGTAAAGTCGAGGGATGATGGGAGGTCGAAACAGGTTGTCATAGATATAATGGAAAAATCTGAATCATAACATAGTTTTAATTGGCCCCTACTTTATTTAAACGGCCTAGTCAAAGTTCTACTGGCATAAACTATAAAAGCATCCATCTAATGTGAGAAAATCTGATTTTTGCATGGACCAAAATGTTTTAGTCTCAGGATTTCAAACACAGAGCTCCAAGTTATAACTCAAAAGAAGCTACATGTTTATCTAATCATGCGTTATTGCATTTGTGTTGAATATAAATCCCCACAGGATTCAGTGATGTTCATTCCCATCTTTAAAAAACATGAACTATTACACTGTGTTTTAATTACCTCTGCAATACACTGTGTGTAACCTCCCACCACAGTGCTAATGAGACTTCGAAATACACCTTTCTAACTGTCATTTTCACTTTGGTCGAGATACTTGCAAAGAAACATTGACTGGCTCTGCTGTCTTGAATAAAACACTTTCAGAACCAATAAATGTGGCAAATTGTTATAAGGGCACATTTAAGGGGTAAAAACTATGTCATTTAAGGTCTCGTTCTGAGATCAGACAGACATTACAAAGAAGCAATTATTCTTTTACACTGTGTGAGGTCTTAAGGGTTCAGTTCAGCCTTTTTTTGTTGTAATTAAGTAATGGTGGATAAATCTGGAATGATTTTTGACTGCTCTGCTTGTGGACTGTTGTTTCCAGTTCATGCAGTCACATGTCAAAAGGCCGTGTGACATGCCACACCACAAGATTCACAAAAGCTCTTTGTATCTAGATTTGCTAGTGTTAAGCTGCTGCAAAGAAAGGCACTTCTGCATCTCTTAGTTTATTATTACTATTTTAATCCCCAAAAGGATAACTGTTTCCTTTTTGTGCACCTGCATCAGTTTATAAAAGTCTTCATTTGCTAAATACCACCATGCTATCAACTTATCATTATTGCTTTGCAGGGAAAGACTCAAGCCTTTATATGAGGGAAGATATGCGAGGGCAGCTAAGAGAGGCCTCATCAGCCACGTCAAAAGCCATCTCCTCCTACCGGAATGAACTGGACCCGGATCTGGACTTTCTTGGCCAGAGCACTGAGGCAGTTGGAGGTGAAGAGCTTGAAGAGGAACCTGAGATGAGCTGGTCAATCACAGTCATGAAACCTGTCTTGCGATTCCTCCAGCTGCTCTGTGAAAACCACAATTCAGATCTACAGGTGCTAAAAAGCAGTCTAAAAGAACTGATTTCTTATATGGTTTTAAAACAGGAAATAAAAGTTTAACAATTGCTTCCGTCTGCAGAACTTCCTCCGCTCTCAGCACAATAAAACCAACTACAATTTGGTGTGTGAGACGCTTCAATTTTTGGACTGCATTTGTGGGAGCACCACTGGGGGTCTGGGGCTGCTGGGACTCTACATCAATGAGAACAATGTGGATCTGGTGCGCCAAACCCTAGAAACCATCACAGAGTACTGCCAGGGACCCTGCCATGAAAACCAGGTATGGCCTTAGTTGGCCTATTGATCATTTTTATTTTACATCATTTTAAAATAGAGTAACATTTTCCAGCCCTTCTTTCTGTTGATCATTATGACTTGCAGTAAATGAAGACCAACATTTTCAGTTTTACAGCAGATTCAGAGATTGATAAGAACATGTAATAGACTAGGGATCAAAATATTAAGACCAAATAAAACATTTGATAATTTTGCATTATGTACTTTTGGATCTAAACAAGGTTCTAAGTAGAGCTTCACAATAAAAAAGAAGAAGAAATAAGAAAAAGAGACCAAAAAGTGAGCAATTTATTGAAAACATCAAATGAACTGAAATAGGCTGATCAAAAGTCCACAGCTCCAAAATAGATCCAAACCTCCTATAAAAAAAAAAAAAAAAAAAAAAAAAAAAAAAAAAAACTCTCATTAATATGTATTTCCATTATTATTGTTGATCACTTCATAAATTCATTTTTAGCATGTTTCCAAGTGGGAACGTTGTTCCAAGTTGTGAATATGGCTTCATGAAGGACATCCATCCGGAACTGATCCATTTTTGTAAACCTTCCTTGCCATCCATCCCTAAATATTCTCAGTTGGATTACGACCAGGGGAACATGAAGGATGGCCTAAAACAGCGAAGCCATTCTCATGGAAAAAAAAAAAGTCTTGGTCAGACGGGCGTTGTGAATTGTACCATTGTCCTGCTGAAAACCCCGTTATTACCACACAGAATAGGACCGTCAGTCATGAGGGATACCCGCTACAACATTTCCACATAGCCCGCTGCTGTTGGATGCCCCTGCACAACCTGGAGAAGGAAAAAACACCCAGATCATAATGATGGCCCCTCCACATTAAAAACATCACAGGTGGCATCTCCTTGCCATGCCAGTAATGCTGGAAGCCATCTAATGTTAGAATGCCATGGACATGGCCAGTAGATCACATGGGGCCCAAAATCACCTCTATCTGGGGAAACTTTGCACTGGACCTCTAGCGATGCAGACCAGATCTGTCAAACAGTTAAATCCAGTTTGTGGGATAATTTCATGTATCTATTTTTTTATCCGTCAGTATTTTGCTCGTGACAAGCTCACCGTATATCCTATAATAAGACAGAGGTGCGCAATTAGCGCTTGTGAAACATGGAAATTTGCATCCCTCTCCTGACCAAATAGGTCTTGTCTTCCTGTGAGTCCACCTTGCACTCTACTCACTCTAGGATGCAAAACAAATGATTAAACATCAAAATGGTGGGTTAGTTAGTTGAGCATCCTCCTCTGACATAGACATACAGAGGAGTAGATATCTTCAAAAATCTATTTGCATTGGAATTTCCTAATCAAACTTGAGTATTTTACTTTTACATGATATTAAACATGGATTTCATTTGTGTTCTCGCTCAATATGTGGTTGTCCTTAACACTGCAGCCAAAAACATGATTTCAGACTACAATCCCAAACCATTTCAGCTTTAGAAATGACTTTCAACCTTGCGTCCAGTCCTCTTCTCACGTTAGACGTGTCTGATGTCTACTCTCATCAAGGATTAGTGGTCTTTGCTAAATTTTACATTTTTTAATAGGTTCTCCTTTTGGTCTGACTGAGCTTCAACTATTTGTTTCTTTCCTCCAGACATGCATAGCAAAACATGAGTCCAATGGCATTGACATTATTATAGCGCTGATTGTGAACTCCATCAACCCGCTTGGGGAGAATCGCCTGGACCTGGTGCTGGATCTAAAGGTGAGAAGCAGCTCTCTTCTAAGTCACTACTTGTTAGTTTTGAAAGGCATTGCTGTTCTTCAATATGTACTTTGAGGATAAGATGTAAATAGTTTGACTTCAAGGAAAATATAACCATTCTGGAGTCCTTTTTTATCTTCAGTTTAACAGTGTTTTCTTTTGGACCTTTTTGTCACAGAACAACGCTTCCAAGCTGCTGCTGGCCATCATGGAAAGCCGCCATGACAGTGAGAATGCAGAGAAGATTCTCTATAAGATGAGACCCACTGAGTTGGTGAGTGCTTGTGTTCATCAAGACACATTAAAAACGTTATTTTTTCCTTGTGAAGACTAACAAACCTGTCGGATTTGTAGGTGGATGTAATGAAGGAAGCCTACGCTCAGGGGTACGAGGCTGAGGAGGACACAGACGGTGCTGGAGAGCGGATCACACCCAGAGACGTTGGACACAACATTTATATCCTGGCCCATCAGGTTAGTAAAAAAGCAGTCGTTTATCTACGACTCAATTTCTGGTATGTTTCTGTCTGATCCTCATCTGATCTCAGAAGTGTGCTCTATTAATGATGAACTGATCGCTCCACTTCGAATGAACACAAAAAACAATGTTCATGGTTTTTATGTTGTTGAGAAACAGCAGCCCAAGTCTGTCTGTTCCGCCTCTCTTCAGCTAAGTGCCCGACAGAGGATTTATGAAACAACTGGCCGCCATTTACTCGTTATATCCTCACAACTTTTATCTGTAGCTTCGTGGTACATTTGATTTGTACTCTAAGCTCAGAATTGCTAAGATGCAAGATGGACAAATCAAGCAACTTGGAGATTCCTGAGCTAGCCAGGGTCCTCGAAGATAATGAGGGAACTTTTTTAGACATCTTATGCGAACCCTCTGTCTTTATGTTGATGTTTTTACCATATTTAAGAAGTGGCAAACGATGAGTTAATTTACAGAGGATACATTTTGATTACAGAAATCTGCTAAAATGTATATTTAGATTTTAGACTTTTTTAACGAGACGGGAGATGCAACTGTGAAGCCGTCCACAAGAAGGGACAGAGTAGACTACTTCCTAAGGAAGCTTAGGTTCTTCGGTGTTTGCAAAAAGATGCTGCATATTTTCTTTAAGTCTGTTGTGGAGAGTGTGATCTCTTCCTCCATCATCTGCTGGGGTAACAGCATCAGAGGAAATGACTTAAAAAAGCTCAAGAAGCTATTAAAGAACGCCAACGCTGTTCTAGCAACTCCTCTGGAACCTCTGGAGATTATTTCACAAAGAAG
The DNA here is from genome assembly GCA_034780135.1 of Jordanella pulchra. Taxonomy (NCBI): domain Eukaryota; kingdom Metazoa; phylum Chordata; class Actinopteri; order Cyprinodontiformes; family Cyprinodontidae; genus Jordanella; species Jordanella pulchra. The sequence continues at coordinate 18,600 of JAUZNJ010122836.1, forward strand.
AATCTTCCTAAAGTGAAGAAGATTATGGACAAAGGCAAGCATCCTCTTCAGGAGATTTTTAAATGACAACAGAATGTCTTCAGTAAGGGGTTTCTCCAGATCTGGTGCAACACAGAACTGTACAGAAGATCCTTCCTGCCTCCAGCTATCAACACCTACAACAACTGGTTAAGAGAAAACGAAAATCTGAGTTAATTCAATTCAGTTTATTTATATAGCACCAAATCACAACACATGTCATCTCAAGGCACTTCACAAAGACAATTCACTGAATTCGGAGAGACGGCATTCATCCCACTTTGGATGGTGCAGCTCTTCTTTCTAGGAATCTGGCCAAATTTATTAGTCC